>PVJO010007316.1:0-82571 GCA_004026905.1 Hystrix cristata
GTTTTGATTTGCATTTCTCTGCTGGCTAAAGATATCAGGAACTATTTACCATATTTTTTTTGGCTATTTGTGCTACACAGGTTTAAAATATTGAAGTAGTCCAGCTCTGTGTTTTTCTTTACATTCT
Source organism: Hystrix cristata (assembly GCA_004026905.1). Taxonomy (NCBI): domain Eukaryota; kingdom Metazoa; phylum Chordata; class Mammalia; order Rodentia; family Hystricidae; genus Hystrix; species Hystrix cristata. The sequence goes on from PVJO010007316.1 coordinate 128, forward strand.
GTACATTTGATGTAATATACAAGAACCACCAAATCAATGTAGTGCAGCTTTTGCCTATGTTTTCTTCTAAGAGTTTTGTAGTTCCGGGTCTTACATTTATGTCTTTGGTCTATTTTAAACCAATTTTTGTATATGGTTTGTATTCATTACTTTGCTCATGAATGTCAAGTATTTCTGGGACATGTTGTTTAAAAAGACTGTCCTTTCCCCATTGAATGCTCTTGGCACCCACGTTAAAAATAACTTTCCTGTTAGTGTTTGTTTATAGACGTTCTACTCAAATGTATTGGTGCACACGTATTTCTTTTTAACTACTGTATTGTTTTGAGTGCCAGAGCTTCATAGTAAGATTGGAAAAGAGAAAGTACGAGGCCTCTACTTTTGTTTTGTTTCAAAACTGTTTTGACTCTTTAGGGTATCTTTACATAAAAATTTTAGGATTGATTTAAAAAAACAACAATAAAACAGCGCCAGTAATAACAACAAACACTGTTGGAATTTAGAAAGGGATTGCTTTGCATCTGTAGATAACTTTGGGAGGTACTGACATCTTAACAATATTAATTCTTGTAATCTATGTACAATAATAAATTTTCATTTGATTGTATTTTATTTCAGTAGAATTTTATAATTTTCAGTGTACAAGTCTTTTACCTCATTGGTTCAGTTTATTCCTAGTTATTTTATTCTTTTCCATGTTACATTAAGTGGAATTATTTCCCTAGTTGCATCTTCAAATTTTTCATTCTTAGTTTCTAGAGGTCCAACTGATACCTTTGTGTTGCTCTTATACTTGCAACATCACTGAATTTACTTATTAGTTCTAAATATTTACGTGCGGAGAGTTTAGGGTGTGCTTCATACCAGGTTGTGTCATCTGCAAACAGAATTAATTTTCCTTCTTCCTTTCTAATTAAGATATCTTCATTTCTTTTCTTTTTTTTTAAATTGATTTCCTTGTTTAGGACTTCTAATGCTTTGTTGAACAGAAACAGTGACCATAGGTACCCTTCCCTTATTCCTAATTGTAAAAGAAAAACTTTGCCTTTAACCATGTTTATGACACTAGCTCTGAGTTTTTCATATATGCTATTTCTTGCTTTTAGGTAGTTTCCTTCTATTCTAGCTATTGAAAGTTTGTCAACCTAAAATGGTTCATTTTTCAATGCAATATATCATATTAATTGATTTTCATATTTTGAGCCATCCTTTCATTCCAGGAACGAATCTCTCATGATCATAGTGCATTTGCATTTTCACAGTGCATAGTGCATTTCCCTGATGCTAATAATACACAGAGTAACTTATAAGAAAAGAGGCTGATTTTGGCTCATGGTTTTACTTAAAGAGGCTCATTTGGTGATGGTTTTTTTGTGGCAGAGTCTCAAGGTGGAGCAAGGCATCATATGGCATGAAACAGGGCACACACATGAAACATGAACGTAGCTTTAATAGCTGACTCAATCTCAAAACGAACAATTAGCCTCAATCAGTCACATGACTGGATTAATCAATTTATGAAAGCAGATAATTGATTAACTCTTAAATGTCCATCTGGTTCCACCTCTTAATATCTCATAATTGAGATTAAATCTTAAACATGAGTTTTAGAGTAGACAAACCAAAACATCCTTCAAATATGCTATTGATTTGTTTTCTGGTATTTTTAATCAATATTCATCAGGGATACTGGTCTGTCATTTTCTTGTAGTATGTCAGACTTTGACATTAAGGTATTAACAGCTTTATAGAATGAGTTGGAATTTTCATATTCTTGAAAGAGTTTGAGGAGGACTGGTATTTGTTTTTCATGAAATGACTGTAGAATTCACTGGTGAATTACTAGTCTTGGGCTGCTCTTTTTTGCAAAGTTTCTGATCACTAATTCAATGTTGTTAGTTATAGTTCTGTTCAGATTTCTTCATGACTCACTGTTGTCTATGGGTTTTTGAAATCATATACTATTTTTCAATGAGGCTACTTAATTCTTTAGCATACAGCTGTTTATAGTACTCTTATATGTTGCTTTATTTCTGTAAAAATATCTAGAGGCATATTCCTCTTTATGATTTTATTTGAATCATCGCCCTCCACCTTCATTAATCTAGCTAAAAGTGTGCACGTTTCGTTAAAACGTTCAAAGAGTCACTCTTGATCTTGACATTTTCCTATTATTTCTGTGTCCTCTATTCTGTTTATCTCTGAACTAATCTATATTGTGTCCTTTTGTATAGTCAGAGTTAGCCACAGAAACATAACCAAGAGAAAACAGACAGATACAGACATATAGGTTTAGATAGCGTTTTATTATGAGGAATTAGTTCATATGATTATGGAGACTATGTCCCATGATCTACCATCTGCTAGCCAGAACCGCACCACAACCAGTAGTGTAGCTCTAACCCAAGTCTGAAGGCCATGAACTAGGAGGGGAATGGTCTGAATCCCAGTTCGAGACTGAAGGCCACCGAAGCAGGAGCACTGGCATGGAGGTCAGTTAGAGATGGACATCCCAGAGGGAGTGTGTTTGGCCTTCATACTTCTGCTAGCTTTTAGGTTCATTTCTTTTTGCATTTCTATGTTTTTGAATGAAAGTTGATGTTAATTTGTGACTTCCTTTTTAATGTAAGCATTTGCACCTGTAAATTCCACTTTTAGCATTGTTTGCAGAGTATCCCGCAAGTTTTTCAAGCTGAACATCCACAAACACGTGGTTGTTTCCCAGTACTGCAGCTCCTCTCTCCTCCTTACCTCTGCAATGTGCCATGATATTAATGACGAGTAAGCACAGACTTCTTTGATTTGATTACTATGTGATCACATGGGAATAGAAATTGAATAAATTATAACCTATCGCTAGCAGATCTGGAGATTTATCATTTATTAAATCACATCATGATATTTTTGAACGATTATTTTGCTTGGGAATTCTGATGTACATGTTATTTTATAGATCTTTATAGCTCCGGTGTCCATAAGATGCCTTTCATATACAATGCTTGGAAATTGATGACCAGGTTTTAGTGTTTCCTCCTGAAATAGTTTAATTCATACTCTTCAACAGTGATGGAGAAAAACTACAGACCTTCACTAGTTAACCTATGTTTCTATGGAAACTCTGGTTTCTTAGAAAAAAAAATAAAGATTTTTGTCTGAACATCAATCTTAGAAGAGTGGAATAAAGGAAATTCAGATTAATTTACTCTCCTCCAGTCAGAAATATCTATCCTTCTACATCTAAAAATGCAGCTTGTTCAGGAAATACTCCATTTGCCTACAGTCAGTTATTTCATGATTCCTAAAAAACACTATTTTTCTGTCTTAGCTTATTGCTTTTTAGATACTTTTCAATTTTCAGACTCTTTATTCTCCCTGAAGAAACTGCATGCTCCATTCTCTTGTTCTACATGTAGTTATTGAAGAAGTCCTTGTAAGTCCATTTTACCTTTCTATCATAAATATGCCTTCTGATAGCACCAGCCCCTTTCAGCTCTCCCCTTCCACATATCAGTTCCATCTTACGCAGGAACTTCTTTCTCCTAAATCTCTCACTTGAAAGTTTCACACCATCTATTGACCAATGGCCATACGCTTTTGAAACCTCCACAGTTTAGCTTCATTGGTAGCTCATTTATTTTCCATCAATTCCTTTCATAAAACCTAAATTTTCTGTAAATGCCCTGGTTTTTCAGACCTTATAGTATGCTGTTTTCTTATTGAATTTTTACCCATCATTCCCTGTACTAAAGTCATTCTTTTATAACTTTCATTAAGAATATATGTACTATTTCATCATTTCCAAATTGTTCATTAATCTTTCCCAAAATACCGTAGTCTTCTTTGCATTCTGACTTTTAGTTTGATGCAATAATTATTTTCCTACCTATTCATTTGGCACTTTGAGTCTAATTTCGTGGCACATGCGATTTTTCTCTATGTAATGTCTTTGCAATTAGACCATGTTTCTCAAAGACATACTGTTTTGTTGCTAGCGTGCTCTTGGCAACATGTCTCCATTATCTCTGTGCATAGCCACTGTTTTTGATTATGAGAACAATGGTACAAAGGATGAGGATGCTGTTTGCTTAAAAGGAACTGAAATTAACGATTAGAAATATCAGCCTGGGACGAATTTCCAGAAAACATATACATAAGCATTGCTCATAAGTGTGTATTAAAACATTTAATATTTTATATATCAAAGTCAAGGGCATTTTCTATATATTCTTTTGATAGCTTTTTTTAAGGATTTGCCAGGAAGCTTTTGAGTTTTAAAAGTTTCTTGGCTGGTTTAAAGAACGTTTACTTCTTTGACCGATCAAGTGATAGAATAATGTATGAAGCCATTGTTAATTGTGCTAATCCTGTTTCATTTGGGGACTTCTGTGTAGAATTATGCTGAATCTTTGCACACACTCATCATCGCTAGTTCATATGACTTTGCTCTTCTGCATTTAACCCCTTCCCCTCTCTATTTCCTTGAATCTTACAGAAAAAGGATTTGAATAGACTCCTCTAGTTTCTAAAGACCCTGCAAAGGAGAAGAAATATAGAATGAGTGGTTATTTTAGGGAAAAAGCATCTCAAAAGAATACTTTTACTGCTGTTTCTGAGAAGTTCAGATTTCTCAGACTGAGAACATGGCTTTTGGTGCTCTGGTCAGTAGGCAAAAGTGACAGGCCGGTTGCTACTAGGCCCTATTCATGCACTAACAGGGAAGGTCCCCCGCAAGTCTACTGATTAGTGCGCTCAGCCCAGGACCCTGCTTAAGGAAGACATGCCTAACTGTTTGTGAAAGAATGTCACTGTGTCTCTCTGAATGTTTATGCATATTATGGGGTCAGAATAATTACCTGTGCTCTAATGATTAGCGTCAAGATCAAGTGGCTCCTCTATTAAGAGCACGTTCTTGGTCTTGGTAGTGATTTCATTTGTGGTAGGCAGAACTATTAGCAGAACCATTTCCAAATAAGATTTTGAACTACGCTTTTTGTCTTTCCACAGCTCTGCATCACTTTGGTTTGGGACCTTACACGTGGGCTAATATAAGCTTGGGTGCTTGAGGTTCCCAATATGTTATTACATTACTAAAAAAATAAGAAATTTTACCAGAAGTCTTCTAGAGATATATAGTAGTGTGGTAACTCACAGAAATCTTTCTAATGGGAGGAGTTTGGGTTTCACTGAGGTGAAAAATTGAGTGCTTTTTTAGTCCATAGCTGGAAATTGTACCTAACTGCTCTTTAGTAATAAGACCGAGACTTTGTTTTCCTGATTTAGAGAAAATAATTAAAATGAACATAATATTTCAAAATGAGTGCGCTTCTCTATAGGAAAAATTTTGGATTATCCTTCTCTATGAGAACACATTAAGTTTAGCCTAGGGCTGAGCATGGCCCAGAAAAGTCTAATGCAAGAATTTCCCATTTTATATTTAGTTTGAAAGTGAATAAAAACAAATGGGAAAAGAAACCACAGAATAAAAGAAATATCTAGGCTTTTAAAATGACTGAGAGAATTATTTGGTAGCCTCTACTTTACCTTTAATTCATAAAAAACAAAAAAATTAATTTTTAAGAAGATGCTCTAACCTTTCGTTAAGTATGTATTTAATAAAAGAAACATTCTTCAGATATCAAGATTAAATGTGTTTATTTTGAGTTAGTGAATACAATGGTATATTAGATACCAGCACTCCAAGCTACACCTATGTATTTGCCTCTAAACCTTCACACATTATCAATTTCCATTCCTCTAACGTTCCACCACTGGGCCTTCTATTTCTAGCAAAATCATACTTCAAATTAAAAAGAAAGAAATAAAGGAAAGTTGATCACCACATTGTGCTTCCAGTGCCCCCAGAAGGATTTGAATTGCCTCAAATAAATGTTGATCATTTGCAGTAAAGGGGAAAAATGATATCATGAGCACTAGTAACGGCACTACCAGAAGAGAAAGAATAGAATGAAGATTAAAAGCATTTTAGGCTGGACTAGTTAGTTTCTCCTCAGTTAAAAATCCACATAGTATCATGGATATGATGTCAAAGTTAAATTGTTCAATTTGTGGGCCACACACTTAAGCGTATTGGCTAGTACATTTTTGCACTGAAACAGAAGCAATACAAGTTTTATGTTCTACCATCACACTTCCAGGTTTTTCACTTATGAATATACCTGCCAACCTAATGATTCTTGCATGCATTAGAGTTTGCTTTTGTAGAGTTAAGTTTATTTCCCCATCCCTCCCACTCCCATAAACATTGCAATGCGAACCTTTGCCCAATTTTGGAAGAATGCTGTGAAGGACAGCTCTGTGCCACCTCAGGACAGGAATCCCTCGTCCCCTCTCCAGGCTACAGATGGATCAGTAGTACTGACACATCTCATCTTACATGCAAACAGACACCGCTCCTTTAATGTCCCCATGCCAGAGGCATACAAGTTGGCAGGTATGCATACAAAAATGGAATCAAAATGAAAAAGAAAGGAAAAGAAAGAAAGAAAGAAAAAGCTTTTTGTTAAAGCCTATCGTCCTAGAAGGAATCCATTGCTTTGAATTCACTTAAGGCCTGAACAGGCGAAATGTGTTTCTTTTGAGAACCTCGTCTAACTCGTGTCTGGAATTCTTCAGGCTTTTCTCTCTTCACAAGGGGCTTCTTCTCTGGAGCCTTCATCTTCCAAGACACAACCGGGGAGTTGACAGCTGCTGTCCCATAGACCTTCTGGTATTTGGTTGAGGCCACATAGGATGCTTTCACCGTAAGCACAACGGCATTCATCAGGTTTTTAGCTGCCTGGATAAGCGATGTGGCACTGTCCAGCTAAAGCAGGAGGAGAATAAGATAAACCTGGATTAGTCAAGGCCCCAAATTCAAAAGACAGTGGTGCAGTTTCACAGTTAAAACAATGTTTTGCTTGTTCAAGTAAACGGTATTACCAAAAATGAGAAAATTATCACAAGATAAAGTGAACAGACTACAAATCAGCCATCTGTCTTCTCCTGTCCCTGATATCAAAGTAAACAAACAGAAAGGTTGTCCTGTGGTATTTAGCTTTCTAAAATCTCTAATATCACTAAAGACTAAGCTTTCCTTGTAGCATGTAAGAATTCCAAAGTAGCAAAGGTTTTGGAAAGGGGAATATATATTATTATATTAGGCTAATTAGTAATAGTGACAATAATTCAAATATTGGAAATGCCTTTGGCAGACACTGAAGAATAAAAAATTATAAGGAGTAACATTTTCATTCACTGGCTTTACCTAAGGAAGTATCTTTTACCTGTAGGCTATTTTTACATCTGAGATCAGGATTGGTAGGGATGAAAGAAGCTAAGAATAGGAACAACCCATCAAGTGCTGGCTTTTACCTATTGAACATGGAGTATTTATTTATTCCGAGATCATGAATGTATCTCTGATAAAAATATCAATAATTGTGTCAGGACCTTGTGGGTTAGACAGCATTCAGTAAGACCCCTAGGACCACATGATAAAGAAACATTTAGTACTTCCTGTGTACCAGAAGCTACTCTAAGATTTTCTCAAGTATTTCCTTATTATTAACTCTCTGGCCATTTTACAGTGAGAGAGTTGGTCCTGTAACTTTTGTAGGTTCACAAAGCATAAGTGGTGAATGCTACCGGATAGGATGACTTTTAAAAATGCTCTGACTGGTCACAACTTTGGGTTTAGATGCTCATCACCAGAGCAAGAAGGTTTTTAGCTCAATTCTTTTTTGCTCTTATCTGGATGGTGTTTCGTAATATGTGCTAGGCCACTCCACAACTGCGTAAACTGTCTTGTATGACTGCCTGAATCGCAGATGCTAGAGAAGCCCAAAACTACATTTTTCATACTCCATTTCAGCCACAAGGCTGCAGGTGCACCAGCGAAAGCAAACAATGAACAACTGAACTGCAAATTTTACTTCAGCCTCAAGGAGGTTCGAATGTAATCTGGTCATTCATCAAACTTCTTATAATACCAAATAATAAAAGAAATCCATTCAGTTAAATGAAAGAACCAAGGATGTGCCCAAATATCCCACTCCTAGATGCTGAGATTGTCGTATAACCCATAAGTCATGGGCTGGGGCTGCATTAAGGGCTTGAAATGAAGCACAGACCCTCCTAAGGACTGTGTGGTTGCCAGCGTTTAGGCTGAGCAACGTTGGGTCTTGTGGCTCCCTTTTCTTCTGTGAGTGACATTGACTTTAGCTGTGTATAATTTCTTGTGACCAAAATGTGGTCTGCGCTGTGACTAGTGTCATCAGAAATTGGACCTAACACCTGCCTGATGCCATTATTCGGGCTACTCTTTGTCCTGTATTAAAGTTTTTTTTTTAAAGAGTTGCACTGAGCTGCTTCAGCAGCACATATGCTAGAAAAAGTTCGCTGAATTTAAAAAAATAGTGATAATCAAATGAGTCCGATTACTGAGAAAACAGTGGACTATGGTTCTTGTATGAATCCACTGTAAAACCCAAAATTTCAAAACTTTAGCCTTCAAGAAAATGAAAGGAAAGCATCATACTCACCCCAGAAAAATATACAAAAGCAAAGATATTTGTGGATTAGAGTCAGGATTGGATTCAGCTGACAAACAATTGAAAATTTGGGACATGAACTCAACCAAATGGTTAGAGTAACCCACTTATTTCATCTCCCCACTCTGTTACACTGTACTCTGTGCATGTACACCAATATAACTGCTTAACCCATAGTGTTTAGATGATACAACCAACATTTCTAAAGCTAGTTTTAAAGCAAATTCTAGATTATTCTTGTTAACAAGAGAGAAGCCAAGCATGGAATTAGTGCAGTGGTTCTCAGTGTACTGTCCTTAAACCAGTGGCATCAGCATCACCTGGGAATTGTTAGGGCGAACTTTTCCCAGCCCAGTTCAAAGGCTGCTGGATGAACAACTTACAGTCTTCGTTTCACTAGACATCCAGGGGATTCTGATATTTGCCAAAGGTTGATAACCACTGGATTAATGAAATCCAAAGACTGTCTGAAGGCTTAATGGATACAGTGATTTGGAGATTTCCACCACACACAATTTGACAGTGTTATAGCCAGTTACACGGCAGGATTTCACTTTTTCATCTTTCCCATCAGAGTCCCAATAACGCAGGACAGAGGTGAAACAGCAAAATGTTGGAACAATTAGAAGCAGATCAGTCCTGATTTCTGTAGAAGCTAGAGAGAAATCCTTCATGCTTCCCCTTGGCCAATTGATAGTTTCCTGTAAGCCTGTCAGGTTTCAGAAATGAGCAATATTTATTTATAAAGTTAGTTAATTCTATTCTGTGCTATGGGTGGAGAGAGGGTAAAATGATATGTCAGGGATAGTTTTGTTGATTTGATTTGGGGTAATAGAATTAGTAGAAGTAAAATAAGACAAGTTATGTCTATAGTATTATTAAATGATTCCCAAAGGATGAGTTTTGGAAGAATTGAGTGAATCTGAGGAGAAGGATACAAGCAATTTGGAGAATTTTACCACAGATTCCATTTTCAGATAGATGGTGTCTAATTCTGCAGCAAAAATACAAGAGCCTGTCTCTTCTTCAGACCCCATTTGCTCTCCCAGCCTGATGCAGGAATCCTGTGAATAAACCTAATACATTGGTTTAAAGTGAGACAGCTCTGAAATATAAATCCAGTGGTTTTATCCAAGCCATTGCTAGGGAAGATTTTGGCTTTGTGGCAAGGTTACAGGGAGGATGTGAGGGATTGATCCAGACAACTAAAACGGAACTAAATTACAAAGAGTCAACAAGCCCAATCAAAATTTATCAATACAAAATGTGACTTTTTAAAAAGCTGAATTTCCAAAGGACAAATTTTATCATTTTCCCTAGATCCCCTTTTGTGGTTTAGCTAATTATCACCACAATAAGAATTTCTATTTAAAAAGGGTTGTTTTTATGCTAGTCTCAAATGGCCCCAAGATCTGGTTTCCAATTGGCATGTTTATACTAAAAATTCACTTCCTAACAAAAGACGTTTGAAAGAGCAAGATAAAAATTTTAAACAAGGTTTAGGAACACCAGTTTAGCATAATTTAATTCTACTTTGTGATTTATACTGTAGCTGCGATGTTTAAAAAAAAAAGTCGTGTAACTGAATATGTGCAAGTGAAATTCTAATAAGAATCACCAATGTTAACTGCAGACTTACCACGTGCCTGGCACTGCCTTAATTCTTTAAATAGTGTGATTTAATTTTCAAAAATTCTTAAGGAAAAATTATTATTGCCCTCATAAGTGAGGGAACTGAAGCTTACAGAGGTAAGTTGTGCCTCCAACAGGCAAATGGCTTAAATCCAGTGTGATCTCTCTCTAAAGTCCCCTGAACTCCGCTGCATACTATTGCTTCTCTGGAGTGTTGTTGAGTCTCTGGGGTCTTTTGTTGTGGTTACTACCTATCATTCAAGATGAACCTGCTTCTGTTTACCCTCTCTGGGCTGGAAGCCTGCCCTCTAAACCTGGCACCTTGTGGTTATCGTCATGACTGTCAGTGAGCACCACCATCCCACCAGCCTACCATATTCAGTCTCATTATTCAAAGTCTAGACCCACCTAGAACTTTGTTTTAGGCTGTGTTCTCACTCAGTGCTCAGCTCTTCTCAGTGCCCTTGGCTTTGGGGCTATTTTCCTGGCTTGGATTCACCCTCAGGGCAAGAATTTCTCTTGTACAATAGTACTCGCTCAGTTTCTCTGGAGCACTTTTTACCGCCAAGCTCTGACCACAGTTAGACTTTCAGAAGTATTCAGCTACTCTAATTAGTGCTCTGGGAAGCTTTATCTGAGTTTCTTGCTAGCTTCATTATGGCCTTAGAAGGCAACTACAGCTCCCCCATTCTGCAGGCCAGCCCACATTACATAGATATCACTCTATGCTGAAAGACCAGCCAGTCTTTTTCTGTTTAAAGACCTTTCTATTCCTATTGGTGATCCCATTAAGTTCCTTATCTGGTCTAACAGAAATTTCTTTTTCAGCTAATTTTTAAAACAAGAGCATCCATTTAGCAAATGAGATACCTGCCAGTGTCCGGACAACTCCCCAAGTTTCATTTGTCTCATTTCATCTAAAAACCATGATGAGATTGCTAATAGCATTATGCTAACTGAGACTTAGAAGACTCACTGCTTGCCCTACATCATTCTGCAAATAAGTGATAAAGTCAAGATTTAAACTCAGTCAACTACAGAGCCCGTGTTCTAATCACTGCCCCAAGAGGCTTCTCAAAGCCATGCGTGGCTGATCAATCCTCAATCCCAATGCCTGCTGAGCTGCGCTAGACTAATTCTGCCATTTCATTCCGTAGGTGTCTGCTGTCCCTAACCGTGGAAATTAGAATTCTCCTAATTCTGTCACTATTCTTTTAAAATATCAAAGTACTATTTTAAAAAAGGCAACAGATGTTTCCTCACATCTTGTTCTATTACAGTCCATGAAAAGCAAATAAGGGCGAGAGAGCTGTTTCTATAAGGCATTTTCTGTTTTCCTTCTCCTCCCCTACCTTCATCCCCACTTATTTCATCTTAACCTCATTAAACATCTAAAAAAAAGGTCAAATTTCTCTTCCAATATTTGGTCTTGATTTTGCGTTTTGAATACATGGAGAGAGACTAGAAGGAAAACTTTCCTGAATTATGATTCTTTCATTTAATTGACACTTGTGCTACCTAATTCTTTACAACTTCAAAGCAGAAGAACGTCATGAAATGTTTGCAAAATGACTCTCTTAGAATTTATATCATCATCTGGACAGTCCTGAAACTCCATGTCATCAGTTGCATGCTATTTCATGAAAGCTGAACTCACATGGAAGCAAAAATTCAGTTTCAACTGAAACAAAAAGTGACTACACAATTCAATCACACTTTTCCAAAAGAAGTGCAACTATTACGCATCTCTTGAAATGCTGGATTCTCATTTTCCCTTTTTGCTCCATTCTGTCTCTTCACCTTTCCAGCTACACATATACCCATCCATATATTTCTTCAGATACCTGTTGGATATTTATTTTGTAGTAACCACAGCCTTCAGTGCAGGTATACACACATACATATACATACATGCTGAATTACAAGAGTTCACAGTACAATAAGAAAAGGTACAAAAAAAGTTTAGCGCTCTGTGATAAATGTTTTAGTAGAATGAGCTGTACTCAAGGAACAAAAGAAAGACAAGATCTATTTTGAGTCAGAAGGAATACATTGGGAAATAAATAAAAGCTTCATGGTTGTCACAATATCTAAAACTCTCTTTAATGGGCAAAATAAGGGGACGTTGGTAAATAGAGGAGGGTAACTCAAATTCCTAGCTAAACAATTGGGGTATGTATTGATGCTCCTAAATGAGACTGTGGAATTAAGAAGGAAATTGAAGTGCTACAATGCTGATTTAACTTTGGACATACTGAGCTTGTGATGTCTCTGCTTTACCTACGAATTACTAAAGGGACCTTTATAACTATGATAACAAGCCTCGAATAACCAGGTATAACAAACCACATGTTTTGCCAATATTGATCTTCCAAGTTCTTTCATGAACAGTGTTCTGCGTACTGCAGGTATATAACATATATCTCTTTATGTCTGATTGTTTTCTTTCTTTCCTATGTCTAGTTTTTATAAGGCTGGACTTACTTATGAATGCTGAATGAAATAAACTATTCTCTCTCCAGCTCAAAATGTTCAATACATTCACTAAAATTTTTCTGAGTGTTAAGACTTCAAGACAAAAATCAATATCCTCTTAATAATCTAAAAATAACATCATCAAGAAATATCTTATTTGAATAGAAAAGTAGACTTGGCTGATTAGAGAATAGTTAAGTAATTAACAATCCTTCACCCTCCATGGTGAACTTCCTGGGGCTGGGCAAACACAGATTGGATTTAATAATTTTCTTTAAGAAACAAAAAATTAAACAACAACCACATGGTAATGTTAAAAGTGAAAAATAATGTAAAAGGAGTGGCCGACACATTGGATTAACTACATATAATATAGTAATTGTCTTGGGATATTAATTTGTAAGGGCCATGCATATAAATCTGGAAGAGAATTAGAACTGCACTGTGTGTTCCACATTCATCCATTTACAATATGCAAGTAGAAATTGATCCATTTTCAGGTTTTAGGTTTATTTTTAAAAGTTGATTATCTATCTATTATCAAAAATTAATGAAGCATTAATGGCAGTTCATGGACATATAAAATACAAAGAAATCTGTTCAATGAATTAAAAATAATACAAATGCCGTGGGACTACTGGCTAAATTAAATAGAATACAATATGCCATTTCCATTTGGAAGGTGATTTTGAAACACAAATACTAAGGAGTGTGCCTTGATTACTTCAGAAGGCTTAGAAGTGCCTGGAGAAGGAACCCGTTCCCATCTGGGCTGAGGCTATTTTATTTTCATTATCTCAAGTCAGAGCTAATAGCACTGAGTATGAGAACGTTAAAATGGTTTTCCAAATATGGGTAAACTCAATTTTAGCCACTTGTAATATCCTTACATGAGAATAACATAGCTTTAATACATAAGAAAAGGAAGTATTTTAATGAGGCTACCCTGCACATTCCAAGAGAGGAGGTTGTGATGGAAGAATTGACAATAAATTGAAAGCAAACACCTTGAGAAAACTGAAATCTTTCCACTGGAGCTGGTCATTTATTTATATTTAAACTATTATCTGCCCAAAAGGAGTCGCAAATTGCTTTCAGGGGGAGAAAAAAAGACTGTGCTACAAGTCCCCTTTGCTGTTAATGAATGGAAGGTTGAAACCTAGAGCATCGGAGCCTATTATCTGCCAAGAGGAACATTTCATGTTTTAAAAATCCAGGAGGCTTTGAAAAGGTATTTGATCTCCTTAGAAACTGTGATACATTTGAAATGCCATGAAATATCTGCCTACTTTTTCCAGAGTCTATATCGATAACACTTTTTTAAAAAATCTAGCAAGTCCAGGACAATAAATAACTCAAGCAAACAAAGACATAGTGAAAAGGTGGCAGAAAAGGTGCAGCTGAATTGCATCTTTCCCCACTCAGGACTTCTCAGAATGTTTATACATTTACCAACAGAAAAAAAAAAAAAGGAAAAATAAAAAAAGAAAAGAAATTTCTTTTATGGAAACCTCTCATGTTACTCCAACCCACTCATTCTTCTTCCTCAAACAACATCGATGAAGTACATTAGAAAAGACGGATGCCTTCCTCTTAAAACAGGACAACGGTGAACACACCACAGCAATTTGCCACTCATCCTTATAGTGTCTGTGGCAGACATTATTAATCAATCACGGAACTTTGCTCCCTCAAAATCCCCTAAGTGGTGGGCAAAAGGAAACATATTTACCCTCTCCTGCAAAAAGCTACACTGTGACAAAGTTGTCAAAACCAAGTTGATTCAGTTTACAGTACAATTACATCATCCATAGCATGTCTTTTTTATTTATATTAACTTGTTTGATATCTTTTGTTTTTATTACAACCTAACAGACCAACTTATCAGACAAACATTTCTATTTAAATAATTCTGCATTCACACTTTTGTTCCCACAATTAATTTTTTAGGAACAGATTGTGCACTTCTTTGTACTGACACCATATTGAAAGTTGCCAATTAATAAAAATCATTAATGAGAGGGCATAAATCGTAATATAAGTGCAAAACATTTCAGGGGATGATTTTAAATCAGATGGTAAAAATTAGCTGCACATATTTGACAAGTATAATATGTGAGATGAAAAGGACCATCACAGATAGGTTGCACTTACTGTTTTTAAAAATGCATTAACACAATATAACATATACTAATCTCTGATAACTGATGGCCAAAATACTGGGGGCTAAAGCCTGAGTCCAAAGATTGTTCTTATTTGATTACTAGGTCTGAAACGTGAATATTTTACAGCTTTAAGTTGTGGATCAATCATCATAGAAAGGAGGACAAGAGGTCTGTTCTTTTTTCTACAGGGCTTCCTTGAGTGATGCCGGAGAGGCAGCTGGTGCTGTACCAATGTGGGCGGCCAGTTGTTAGGAAATCTGTATGTAATGGCTCAAGATTAAATTGGCAAAGACCTTCACAGGAAGGCATTGCAATCTCAGTCAGGCTAAGAAAAACATCTCCAGAGTCTGAGAAATCTGCTGGTCGGTTCTTAGGTAGCTTTCCCAACTGGACGTATCTGTGTCTTTGGTTTTAATTCATTTAAGTAGGTAGTAGAGCTTCATAGTCAGCCAGTCCACTGATTAACTGTCTTCATTTGCATTTTTTCAATTATCAGTAAGTAAACCTTGGGGACTCCCATGAAGGCTTAATTACAGTCAACAAATATCCTAAATCTGGCTTAGAGCCACTTTTCCTCTGCCATTAAAGGCAGAACTTACTTTTTTTTTTCCCTCAACCCAAAAAAAGGCATTCTTGCTAAACTTGGAATCTCAAAGAGAATCTGGAGCATTTAGATGTGTTAGCCCTTGGAAAGCTGTGAACAGGAACAGCTGTACTAGAATGCCCCCCACTCCTTTTTCTAGATTTCCTTTTTCCATGTTTCCTTTCAACTTCCGCCATTTACCCGGACTTTAAGAACTCTTAGCCCAGAAAGGCTCTATACATTCATTGTTTCCATAGAACAAGAATACCATGAGAAATAAATCCATCAGGTGAAGAAATGCCAATGGATTTTCAGATTCTCACTACGATTGGGCAGAGAGGCAAGCTTTATGTCACATAAATGTGCCAGGCATTGATAGGTCATTGTGCCATCTCTGATTGTGTATGTCAGTATGTCTACTCTGTAGTGTTTATGTTTATGTTAAGGCAACTTCCCAAGGGCCCACATCTCCTTGTTGCCTTCCTTATAGGAGAGAATCTCTACTTTGTCAGCCAATTTTCTTAACTTGACTGGGTTAGAGAACCCTGGAGAGGTGACTGGATCATGGGGATGCTATGCTCATCAATGGATTCATCTACTGATCTTCATAGCTGATGTGCAGTTAAGAGGCGGGGCCCAGTAGGAGGTGGAAGATCAAGGGGAGTGCCTCTTCAGTATATAAGTCTCAATGGACTGTTCCTTTGTGTCTGCCTCCTTACCACTGTGGACTGAGCAGCTCTTCTCCCACATGCTCTTCTGCCACGATGTTTCTGCTTTGGAGCCAGCTGATCATGGATTGAAACTCTGAGCCAAGTTAAACATCTCATCCTTTAAATTGTATGTGTTAGGTCTTTTTTCCAACAAACCTGTGCCCCTTCTGTTTTCACTACCCCCCCCTCCAAATGACCAGAAGGCACCGTAAGAGGAACTCTTGTCCAAACACTCAAGAGAAGCTAAGTTTTCACAAAACAGATCAAAGAGCCACTAAGGGACCCTTCACTATCAGGAGTGTCTAACTTGTAGGACCATAGTATCTACTAATAAGTGCTGGAGGTTGTTTAACAATGTATAAAACAGCTCCCGGTCTGCAGCATGCAACTCACAACCACTGAATGGAGCACAGACTGTGAGTCAAGGGCCACCACTTTGGGTGCTAGTGAATGGAGTAGTTGCCTGGAAAGTGAGCAGAATGTGAAGGCCCTGGACTGATCATCATCCTTTCATCACTGTTCACATCCAAACACCACGAAAGGTATCAACATGGCACCACTCATGTGGTGGGAAAAGTAAACTCCCATCCAGCCAATGCCTCTCTCCTTAGCAGGTGTGAGGAATGAGCAGGTCAAAGCCTCTGTCGCTACCCAGGTACTAGATGGAGAGTCAAAAGAAAAGCAAAGAGACTCCTTCACCAGTGAGCGCCTGCTCCCTCTCCTCAGGACCCTAGTCCTCTCTTCATCTCTTGCCACCCCTTTCTTCCAAATCCTGTGTATCTTCCCGCCCCTGGAAACACATTGTCACCTTCATGCTTTACCTCTTTTCGTCCTTGTTTCCCCTGCTGTTCCATCTTTTTTTCTCTCTGGACTATAATCTGAATGAAGCTTGAATTCAAGTCCTGATTGGACTAGTCGCTAACTACATGAGCTTGACCCTACTACACTTAGCTCTACCTCAAATTCTTCATCTTTAAAGTAAAAATTAAAATGCTTTTACAGATTTATTAAGTGATAAGTAAGATACTGTTCTAAAATCTGAGAACCTAGCCCAAGGTAAATCCATAACTAACCTTGGCTTTTATTATTACTTTGATCCATCTTTCCCCAAATTGCTACTTCACTACTGAGTCAAAAAAAAAAAAAAGATCTTTTACAATTTATATTTTTTCTACCACCTCTTACTTTCTTTTCTCAATGTTTTACCCATCCAGCATTCGGAGCTCTCCTTAGCTCTCTTCTTACTGAAGTTACTTGTATTTTGACTTGGTTTAAATGCCTGAATAATATGTTAGTTTATTAGGGATAGAGGCCTCATGATATTCAGGAGAGGAATAGAAAAACATCAAAATATCTGTATCTTTTTAAAGTACTATGGGACCTTTTAGCATAAAGGAGGAATGAATGATTTAGTATTAGAAAACATGGGGGTACATAAAAATGTGATACCCAAAATATCTAAGGACAGTTAGGGTTTGGTGGTATTTGGAGGAAGGCTGAAAATAGAAAGTCAAGGCGGGTCCACTAAGAGAAGGAGAAAAGACAAGATAGTCTGGGAAGAGATGGTCTGGGAAGATAATGTTTAAAGATCTAATCTGGGAATCTGTAAAATTCAAGCTATATATTTTGCCTTCAATATTATTTCTAGAAATTTCTTATTTAAAAAATTGATGTTGCTATAATTCACAAAATTCTCAATTTTTATTGTGATCAGACTTCAGTTGAGATGTTTAGCTATCTAAAAACTGGAGCTTCCTGGTATGCGAGGCTTCTTCAATTACTGAAGACCAACCTCCCAATCCCTGTGTTTATCTCTATAAACACAGAAACACTTGGGTTGTCTAGCCTTGCTGCCTAAATTCTTAAATATATTTTACTATGAAGTGGGTTAAAATGCATCATTTTTCATTTTTCATTCAGTCATGGACCACTGAACCTACGATTGACCTTATCTCAAAATAACATTCAATCAATAGATGCCCAGTGTTTAATCTACATATAAGTCCATCTCAGAACATAAGCCTTTTGTATTAGTTACTTTCCTAGAGTCACTGGTTTGCAAGACAGCAGATTTAATACAGGACATTAACAGGTTACAACATTCACACACACAAGCTAATGTAGGAAGAGTGCAGAACACCTACCTAAGCACTGGAGACATGAAAGATCCAATCAAGGGCTGGGAGCCCACAGCAATGTCCCATGTACATCCCTGTCTGCACTAAAAGGCTGAAGAAATCTATACTAGAACCAGGATATGATGCTCACAGCGGAGATGAAGACCAGAACTGCCCTGAAAAGAACAGCAGCCATCCTCAACAACAGCAAGGTCCCAAGCTCCTTCTGTGCCGAGAACAGCAGAGTTCCCTTCAGGAGAACCAGCCACAACAGAGCTTCTCCTGGGAAACAGCCACCAGCTGTCTTCTGCTCCCATTCTCCTCTATTTTGTGTTGGCAACAATCCTCAGGTGGATCTTCTACACCCAGAAGCATACCAACTCAGTCCAGCTGGGCGTTCTGGCTCAAGTTGACCACAATCAGTCCACCACAACTTCCAATCTTTCTGTCCTTTTTTTCCTATTGAGCCTACATTTATTAACTAAATAAGGTATCAGTGAGCAGGTTTCAAGAACAGAACTTGCAAAAATATCCAAGATGATTAACAGTCAAATTATAAGGAAGGACATTGTCAGGAAAAATTAGGACAAGAACCAAAAGAAGCAACCAGCATTCAGAAGCCAACCCAATTTGTCAATGCTGTAAGCCCCTTCCAGCATCCATGAGGCAGCATGGTTAGTGTGGGTCACACTTGTTGCCACTTTATTGCTAACTTTACCAGACATGCCCAATCAATCTGTGAAATCTTCACTACCGGTCCTAAACATATTCCTCTTCACTATCAGTCCTAAACACACTCCTCTCGACATGCAGCCCAACCATTAGCCACTGAGGAGAGTTAGCAATTCAAGGTGGAACCCATTTACCTTACTGTGTGGACCTTCTAACTATACCCATAGGATAGCAAAGAAGTGTATACTTTGGTTTGTATCAAGTGGGCAACCACGGCTTTAGTTAAAATATAATAGTTCCCTTTATTCATGATTTTGCTTTCCACAGTTTCAGTTACCCAGAGCCAGTCTCAGTATTAAAATATTAAATAAAAATTTCTAGAAATAAACAATTTATAAGTTTTAAACTGTGCTCTGCTCTGAGGAGTATGATGAAATCTTACTGTCTTTGTCCAGGATGTGAGTCAAAACATTGTCCAGTGTTATTTACCTATTTGTCACTTAGCAGCTGAGGGTTATCAGTATAGTACATAGAGTTCTATACTCTGTGACTTCGATTACCCCCTAGGGATCTTGAAACAAATACTAGGTTTAAGGGAGGACTATGCAGTAGATTAATCTTACATTTCCCTTTGATATTATAGTTTTCTTCTCATATAACTGATGAACAATGATCTCTTAAATACAATTCAGAAAACAAATGAAATGTTAGACATATATGAAACTATATAAAATAATTAACCACCCTGAACCAAAATTTCAACTTTTCTTTCATTATAGAAATGAGAATTAGAACAATAAGAAATGGTACCATTATTCAAGTACTCATAAGAGATCTTCAGTATAATGTATGGTTTAAAACCCAGTAAATTTAATGAAATTATTTTTAAATTTGAGCAGTTGATCCATGGGTTTTATAATTGAACACATTTTTCTGTCTACTCCGTAACATTTTTTTTAATAGACACAGAATAATACCCTGAAAATCATTTTTTTTTCTTCCTGGTCACTCTCTTTTCCATTGTAAACTGCAAACCCACTATCAATGTCAACAAACATTTAAAAAATTTCCATGTGAATACTGTGAACACTATCATAAATTTGGGTATGGGTTTCCCGGGTTTCCTAGCTTTCCTTCAGAACCATCCAATGAATTGTAACTGTAACTATTTACTTAGGTAATTTCCATATATATTTCATTTCAAGTTCTTAAGAGAGTTATCATCAAAAGAGTATCTTTTGGCATTTAGAAAATGATCTAATCTTCTGCAGACTTTTTCTGATTGACTTTTCCCAATCTTCCAGCGACAGTACAAGAGCTCTATGATTCACTTCACCCCTCCCCAACACCTCTTCCCACAATCTTCTCCCACTTGGTGGGAGGAAGAATCCCTACTAATCCTCCTACTATTTAAATTAAGTACCCAGAGGATGCGCCACACCTTGTTTTCCCTGACTCAACATCTTCTCTGTCATGCAAATCATCAAAGCATTTCCAATACTTGACTTCTCACTTTCTTCACTCTTACCCCCTGGCCAACTCATCACTCAGCACTTGATGGATTGTTGCAGTAGCTTCCACTACCTACTGCCCTTGCTTCCTACCTTTCGCCCCCTTTATTCTTAAAAAACCAAAATGACCCTGTTAAATGAACTCAAATAATAACGTCACTTCAACCTATCACCACCTTTCAGTGACTCCTGTCTCAGTCCAAGTAAAATTCAATGCAAAATCCAGTTGAATATCAAGTGGTCTTCCAGGTCATATGATCTGGACCTGTTATTTTCTATTTCTCCCCTGTTCATTTAAGTCCTAAATACTGGCTCTGGGCGGTTGCTCAGACAGACCAGTCTTGCTCACAAGGGAGGGCCTTAGCACTCATTATTTTCTCTGCTTAGAATACTCTTCCTTCAGATATCTGCAAGGATTCCTCTGAGATATATATGTGTGTGTGTGTGTCTGTGTGTATTTTTTTTTTTTTTAAGACAGGGTCTTGACATGTAGCTCAGGATGACTTTGAACTGAAAGGCCAGCCTCAGACTCACAGCAATTCTCCTGCCTCAGCCTTCCAACCCAAATACTGGGATTACAGGCATGTGCCACCATGCCAGGCTCATCTGATCTTTTATTCAAATACCAGCATCTTGGTAAAAAAAAAAAACAAAAAAAAAACTACCCTGGCCATAGATTGTAACAACATTCCCACTTCTACTCCTCTATTTTCTATACTCTCCCATCTTAATATTTTTATTCTTTTATCAGTATGCAATACATAGTTTCTTCCCATGTTTATTATTCCCCACCTATCTGCTGCATTGCGAACACCTAAAACAGTGCCAGTATAAATGTCCTCCATAAACGTTTGATGAATAATGTTGTGTCATTGTAGGGTATGGATGGGGAATAAGAGGTGTAAGCCTGTCCAAAGACACAAAGCTGAGGCTAGCTCAGGAGTCATTCTTTCTACTTCTTTATTCTTTCATGGAAGTAAATGCAAAAGCCTGAGATTATCGGGAGTGTAGAATTAAAGGACGTAATAGACAAAGTACATTTTAGTCAAAGTGTGATATAAAACATACAACTTTTTCCTCTTCCTGTGTCTAAAGTGGTAGACCTTCAAGACCAGGCTTTCTTTGCTCAGAAAAACGGCCACAGTTTAATTCTTTGTGTTTGTTGCTTTCTGATTACAAAATATTTTTCTTCCTTTAAGGAAGACCATTTCTCACTATTAAGGGTACCAGCAGCTGAAAGGCATTAAGCTGTGTTTGATAGGGGTCTCACTGGGGCCTCTAACTTTCAAAAGATACACAAGTTAGGTATGCATCCCTTATTTACATATGAAGAAAACAAAACAGAGAAAAGTTAACTTTCTATTAGGACTGGTTCATAGTATTCATTTCTAGTAAAGTGGATTTTTAGTAACAGGCAAGCTTCCCTTACTGGGCAAATCCACCAGAGGATCTTCCTGCTCTAACCTCTCTTCCTCTGTGCTATCGGTGGGCTGGGCCTGGACGCAGGCACGCTACCTGTGTGTGAATGGGTCAAAGTGTCAGGAAGCGGTAATCAAGTGGTGACAAGGGTATATTTTCTTTTGTAGCCACAAAGGAAACAAAAACACAAAATTCCAAACTTGCAATCATAATTTACACGAGTTCTGAATTAAGCAGGTAGTGTGGACATCATCTGCTCTCTGATTCTCTTGCCAGCAAACACATACACACAACACACACACACGCGCGTGCGTGCGTGCCTCTAAACATTTCAATAGAAAACTTGATTAAATACAACTTTTAATTCTCTTGATCCCTAGATACCATCCATACCACTTCCTATTTATCCAAATATTATGAAGAAAAATAATTCTAAATGTGTATGTCATATAACCTTTTAATGTACCTTACTGTGGGCACCATTGTATTATGTGAGGCTGTTTAGAACCCAATATACGATGCATGAAAAATACAGAGAACATGTAAATTTTTTTAAAAAAATTTAACCCCTCTCGGTATATCTCCTTTGCTTCAAACACACTTATTCCATCATTCTTGCCACTTTCTGTTTTTTATTTTATTTTATTTTATTTTATTTTATTTTATTTTTAATTGTTTGAGGCGTCCGGTATTAGGGATTGAAAGCAGGGCTAGGCAAGCGCTCTACTACTTGAGCTAAATCTCCAACCCCTCCTACCACTTTCTGCAGTAGTTCTGGAAGTCCGCTTCCACGTTGTTAGCTGTTCTGTCGCGGCTGCCTCAATGCCCTCATTCAATTCACAGCGTTTACTTTTCATGGTCATTTTGACTTTAAGGAAGAGCCAGAAGTCACAAGGTGTCAAATCTAGAGAGTGAGATGGGTAAGGACACACTACGATGTTTTTACGAGCCTGCTCAACAGCAGGTTTCATTATATTATTGATGACATCAGAAAAGACATTCATGAAGGAGGACTTCCAGAACTGCTTTATACAGTGGAAAGAAATGATGGAATAAATATGAGGAGGAGTATTTTGAGAAGGGATTATTGGCAATGTGTCTTTTACTTAGTAATTTTTTTTAAATTTAAACATTCACCATATATTTTGATTGTCTCATATATTATGTGTTATTACCACAAGCACATGCTACTTCCTGTATTCTATTCCAATCACCTGATGGAGTGCAGAGTAACCAGCACCAACTATACACTGAGCAAAATACAAGACTATAAAGAAACTGGCTACTGAATCTTGGCAGTGGCAGTAACAGTAAAAGTCTGGGATATTCTACTAACCTGGATTGTGTTTCTTCAACTGTAATATTGGGTTAATAATAACAGCATATTTCTGAAATAAGTCTGAGGTCCAAGTGAGAAAATCACCTTAAAATACTTTTTAAAGTTTAAAGAAGTACAGTATATGACTATGAAGGATGATTACAGAGTCTTTGAACATCTTTTGGGACTTTGGTCTTAATCTATTGGAATGCATGGGTGCATCAGGTCAAGGAACCCTGGATAGGAGGAAGTAGTCCAATAGATGACCAGAGCCACACGTGGGTACCAGAGGCCCAAGCAAGGCAAGAACAAAGCGTTCCCAAAAGAAAGTGAGTCATCTTCCTCTCCACTACAGTCAAGATGACTATGGATGAAATATCAGTGAGTAGCCAAGTACCAAGTGACAATTCCAGTTTTTCCATTTATAGAGAATAGTCAAAAACTACGGTTCTCAAAAGAAAGAGCACATAGGAGTCATGCTTTTGGGGACCTTAATACAGGCTGTGGAGTGCAACCCCAAAAGAGATAGAGTTCAACAACAAAAACAACAAATCAAGGGAGAAGACCATTCTCCCCATAGGAACTGCTAACTCATCTGCGAATCTAGCTTTCATTATTCCACTTCACCTCTAGCTCTATTTCTTGCTAGAATCAACTAGTTGACTACTTACAAGCTCCTTTATCCTCAAAAGCTTTGTATATGTGTGATCTTGTCTCCATAGTTAGACTTTGGGCTCTTTACAAACAAATAACCTTCTTGCCCTTGAGTGGTATGTTCCCCCCAAAGGCTAGCAACACATAAACTACACAGAGATTAGGTGTACATACTGAGATTACTATTTGGCCAATTCAGTAATAGATTCTCAGCTTGGCTGCCCTTAAATTGATGTATAAAACAAAGCTATTGAAAAAAAATTGATGAGTATTACTTTTTATTGGATTAATATACTTTAATGTATTTTCCAAATTCAATACATACTGAATTTCCTAACCAATTAGACTTTTCTTATATGTTAACATCATGTAATCCTTATTTTTTAAAGTGACACATCACTTCATCTCCATTATTCTATGGATAGGGAACTGAGGCTAAGAAAGAATAATCTTGTCAGCTAATTGACAGTTACCAGAAATTCAAGTGCAGGACCTCTCTCCTTGGGAATAGTGTATTTAGCAATATATAAAAGCTCCAAATGATTTTCAGTAAAAGAATAAAGGGCATTTTAAGTGGTTCTCCTTAGAAGCCAGGATACTTCTCCCTATAGGTTCCTGCCAAGGCTTGGCCTAGTTTGGAACCTTCTAGTCTATTCCTCCCGGAGCGAATTTACTTTAGGGAAAATGTAGCAAAAGCACCCGAGGGTTCCCTTCCATCTAAAATTGGAAATATCATTTCTTTGGTCCAACAAAGAACCTCTATGGATAGACAACATGTTGTCGGTTCCCTTGCAACAGAGTCTGAACTATACAAGAAACTTTCAAAATCACAGATTAAAGGAAATAGAAAACTCAAAAGACTAGAAATGCATAACAGTATTGCCAAAAATCAGTGAAAAAATATTAGTGTTTCCTTTGAAAGCAAGCTTCAAACCTATAAAATTGGAAAACTTCTTTGGGGAAAAAAGTACTTCTTTAAGTCTAAGAAGATGACAACTTTTAACCAGGGAACAAAGATACACATTAAAGAGTTAGAGATAGTATGATACAGTATCTTACCCCTACGAAAAATCATGTTTAATATTAAGATGAAAGTTCCCTCAAGGCACAATCCCTATCTTGGAGTCCCTATGAATCTAGTCTTTGATGAAGTCAAATCACCTTCATATTTATTACAAGATATAAAACCCACCTCATTATTTCTTTACCTGATACACTGAAAAATATCAAGGCAAATTCCTCAAATATATACAGGTATATCTTTGAGGGAGTGATATCTGTTATATTTATAGTTACCACCTGTTAAAGCTCTCCAACTTTCTCTTTTAAAAAATGAATGCTAAGCTATGAAACACATTCAGCTCCTACCTACAACTTCCTTTGTTCCAAGACTCACCTGGTACTAATTTCCACCTTGCTGAATTGCTCATCAGAAATATTATCTCAAAAAAAAAAGCACATAGGTAATTTGAATTTCAAGGAGACCATTAGCCTGATAGGCTTGATTTTATTTTAAAAGTGTTTTAAGGAAGAAAATAAACTTCCCATCACATTCTTTTATTCCTTTACATTTTAAAATGTACTTTTTCTCTCACTGTATAAGGATTTAAGTAAATTGAAATAATAAAGTACTACAATTCAATTGTTTTTGTAACATTTTAAATGGTTTTCTAAACTCAATACCTTAGTTTGTAAAAAGTAAGTGAAGTAATTTTATATTGCTTAAAACTTTTTTTTCTAAACATTCTGACTGAAATTCTTAATTGCCTTTGGGAGTAGAAACGCATGCATCACTAAAACAGGAAGATTTGGAAGAACCAAGGAAGGAGGGGGATGGAGACCTTCAAAAGGTATAAAGGTGATGGCCTAAGGGTGACTTTGAGGGTTCTCAGGAGTCTGACTTTTATGAAAGTCACCTCCACACTCTGAGTCCAAGCTAGGAATGAAGGTTTGGAGATGAATCTGAAACTACTGTGCCTGCCATTTTCTACCTTTCTAGAGGGAAGAAGTGAGAGGTTCCATTTCAAATGGTACCTGTATTCTAGGTGAAAGGTCAAGATTGCAATCAGGTCCCCCCCTCCAATCCATGATAAAACATCTGATAATATCTGATTAGCATTGCTGGGGAAGAGGGAAAGTCCAGACATGTTATGTAATGTCCAAAAATGGCTAAGTACAGCAAGCCCCCACAGCAAAGAACTATCCAGACTAGCCGACACCGAATTATTCTAATATAAGAAACCAAGAGTTTTCCTGAGGGAGAGTTCAAATGTTCTTCATATTCTGGGAAGCTCTCGCCCTAGCCCTGAGCTCTCCTTTCTCCTCATTTTAAACCAATGTTTTGAAAATAGTGCCCATAAGTTGTATGAATCGGGAATATTTAGGAATAGAATACTAATCCTTAGTTTTTTCCAAAATCATAGTTTCAGAATTATGGAAGCAGAGTCTGGGAATTTCCATTTTGAATGCCTACCTATGTGATTCTTCTACAAACTGAAATGTGAGAATCTCTAATTTTTTGTTGAGGTCACTGATTCCCTATTTTCAATCATCACCTTTCAAAGTGACTCCCCCAGAACTACCAATGACCTAAAAATGCAATCTCTAGGAGGGTAGAGACCCAGGTTGGTTGTTTGCTGCTTTATATGCAGCATCTTAACTGGGGTAGACATGATGAAAGAGAACAGGAAGGCACCTATATGATCAAAAAGACTACATGGTCTTTTAGGAGAAACAAAGTAACAAGTATTCATTGTACCCATTTGTTTATTACCCCTGTATTATAGTCACTGTACTATGTATGTGGTACACATTAAGGCATTAGAATCACAACAATAGCTACTTGAAGTGGATGCAAACCTCATTTTATAGCTAAGAAAAACTGATGTTCAGAGAGATCAAGTGATTTGCCCAAGTCCTGACTCCCATAACTTTAGAATAGAAGCCGTACAGTACATAGAGCAGAACACAGATTTAGAAGTCTGGGTTCCTGAAGAAATCATGGTATTGTTCCTGAGCCACATACATAAACATACTCCCTGTGAGAGAAATAACTCTATATTTGAATGTTTTATCATACATAGTTGAATCTAAATCTAATTGAAACATGCAGAAAGCTATATACACATTTTTAATGCTATTACTGAGCATTCGTAATTTAAGATACTTGGTTAAAATCAATTATTTTCTATTTGAATGTAGTTATTTAACAGTTATGGTATGTCATGACCTTCAGAGAGAAGGGGTAGTTATTTAACAGTTTGATATATCATAACCTTCTGATAGGACAGCAGATGGAACCAGCTATGTTACTTCCAATTTATTTTTCAAAATAAATCACTAAAGTTTGATAAATTTGGGGTGTTTTTTAATTTTTTGGAAAAATTATACATTTCCATACATAGTCTCAAAATAAAAAAGTCTATTTAGTTTATCAGAAAATTTAACAAAGTAAATTAGAAAAGAATTTAGTTAGCTAGAAAAATAATTATGTGATTTTTGGCTTCAGATATTAAGGAAATAATGCACTTTGAAATCTAACATTTAAAATAAAACCGGGTGTTTTAAATATAAAAATAAACAGAAAGAATGAATGATAAACTTCAGAATCATATATTGGGAATTTTCTGTGTGATAAATTACTATGCTAAAAGAATGGATGGCAAAAATGTTAACGTGAAGATTTTGGTTGGGGAAAGATACCTAGAAGGAGTATAGCCGGGTCAAATGAAATTTCTATCTTCAGTTTTTTGAGGAATATCCACAGTCCACATTAATTTCCATAGTGGTTGTACTAGTTTACATGCCCACCAACAGTGTACAAGAGGTCCTTTTTCCCCAAATCCTCTCCAACATTTGTTGTTCTTTGAATTTTTGATGATAGTCACTCTGGAGTAAGATGGTATCTCAGTGTAGTTTTAACTTGAAATTCTCTAAGAGCCAGCAATATTGAACATTTTCTCATGCACTTATTGGCCATTTGTACTTTTTAATTTATACTACTAATTTCTCTTAGTTCATTAAGAAGAAAGTTTTGTGCTATTATCTGTTTGCTTCTTCATTGTAACAGAGTATCATTTTTATCTCTTATACTCTGAATAACTACTTTTAAGATTATATACAGTATATTGTTATTCTGTTACTCTTTCATTATGATATTATGTTTATGTTTTCATAAAACAAAAAATATTAAAAATAAAGTATGGATTTTTAAAGTAATTAAACGAAATGCTAATGCATTAAGCATACATTATGAGCTCATTGTGTAAGCCAAAGGAAAAATGAACTCATTGGGTAATCCAAAGGAAAAATGAACAATCAAATACATTCCATTTCTCAACCAGCTTACAAACTAGTTGAAAGACAAATGTCTTAGTAGTTACTTCTCTCTCATTGCTGAGACAAAATACCTGACACCCAAAGTTAAGGGAGGAAAGGTTTATGTAGCTCACAGTTTGTTTCACAGTTTCAGTCCACAACCCGCTGGATCCATGGCAGAGTGGCATGGCAGACAGGCAGAAGGCAGCAAGGCAAGCAATGGAAGGAAAAGGGATAGACAAACCTCTTTCTGTCCCTTATATTTTATCCAGGCTATCTGCCCTTAGGGTGGGTAGCACTCCCACCCTTAATCCTACCACTTTTTATCCTAGTATGACATGCCTGATCCCAGCAGAACTCTGCCAAACCAATCAGTGGACTAATTTAGTAATCACACACTCTAGATCCAGCCACCTCTGAAAACATCCCACCTATGGCCTCATGAGGCTTTGGGAGGACATTTAGGCACAAACCATAACAACAAGTAAGTAAATACTCTGAAGTACCATACAAGAAATAGCATGAAAATCACCCCATGCAGTGGTAGAAGACCAAAGAAAGCTTTCTGAAACATTACTGTGTATCAGCTGCTGACTGTGACCTCCTGAGAGGGACTAAAATATCTGAACCTCATTTTCCTAATATTTTGAATAGGGTTGAGAGTGTGCATCCTCCACAGAAAATTGTAAAGGCAGACTCATTGTGCATGTAAAATGCTTAGCACAGTGCCTGGAAAATATCAAACCTTTAGTGTATCTTAGCTAGTATAAGAATAATTGATGTTTACTACATGCAGTTGTCCCTTAAAGTACATATTACTATGCTGATTTATTTATAAAAAGTAAAATCCCAGAGAGACTGTTACTATAGCCCAATATCATCCAGGTGATAAGAAATAGAGTTGATTTCCAATTCACATTTAATAGCAGTATCCTGAGTATCTTAACATTACTTAAAAGGACACTCTCTTCTGTAAGTCATTTTTTAGATCTTGAATAATCAAAAACTATATAGCCATTACTGTCCTCTACTCAGCTTTTATCCAGGTAAATGCTAAGCTTCAAGGTAAACAATCTTTCTGGGCACATCTTCTTAGAACTAACCGATGTTGTATTTGTCTTGGTCAGTGTAAGGAGGGCAATAGCAGAGCTACACATCATTGGTAAGAAATTCCTACTAGAAACACACACACACACACACACACACACACACACACACACACACACACAGAAGGCTTCTAGAAGGTGACAGTATTCTCCATTTCAGTCAAGAAGAGACACTGTCATTTATCCCACAAATCAGAGGAAAACAGGTTCCCCACAGCTTATTGATTTCCAAATACATTCTCAAATAAAAATACAGAAGAGTCTAGCTCTAGAGAATAGATGAGCTGTATGTAAAGTAATAAGAAAGTTAAATTTGGAACTGATCCTCGTTGCTGTGACACAAGACCCACCTTCTTGGAGACCAGAGTTCATTATTTTGTTCTAGTAAAATTTAAAATGCTTCTCATGCCCCATCTTCCTATTTCTTTGAATACATTTACAACTTTCTACACAGATTGATAGCTGTAGGATAACAGCGGGTGTCCATGAAGGAAAAACAGAGCAGAAATTTAGCATTTCTAAGTGATTGTTGGTTCAAATGTATAGTTATGCAATTAACTTTCAATGTAGACTATATAGGTTACATGCTGTATTGGTGTAAGTGCATGATTATTTTTGAGTTATGATGAGAATACTAATACATACATTCTTTTGCTGAATTTCACTTAATTAAAAAAGTAGTCAAATAGCTGCACAAAAACAGCATTCAGAAATAAAGATTTCTCTGGACCATTTTCTCTCTCTCATCTTGGTATAATTTGGAAGATGTAGAGCAGGTTAGCTGGATCTTCATTAACTTTTTTCTTAATTTTTAATTTCTATTAGTACATGTTTGTAGTACGTAATATTATTTTACTTCTGAGTAGTTAATACATGTACATAACACATCTTAATTCCTTTTCTTACCACTCCCCATCCTTCAACTCTTGGGCTGCCTTCCTGTCTGCAAAAGATCTATGTCCCTATTTTCAATTACCTATCTTTTATTCATTAATCTTTTTATTGGAACATGACAAAAGAAAGTTGAAAGACAGTCTCTGAATGTCTACAGTCTCACCCCCTTTCTTCAAGAAGATTTAAGAGCATCATTTAGTAATTTTTTACACTTAATAATCATCATTCTTAGAAAGTTATTTTTCTCTTGCTTATCCAAAGTTTAAATTAATTTTCTCAAAGATAGTCTTATATTGCCTTTAGCTCCTATTTTTCCAAAATCTTTTACTCCTAATACTTAATTTTTAAAAATTCTGAAACCTTTTCCAAGAATATAGAAGCATGAGTCATTTTTGTTGCCTTGCAGAGGTTCTAAAATTTAGGTGTGAAGATGAATCACCTGGTGTTTGGTAAAGGGCGGGGAGTTAGGTACAGATTCCAAGAACCCACTCCCTGGAGTTCTGATTCAAGATGTCTGTGGCTAGCCAGGGGTCTGCATTTTAATAGTCTCCTCCTACCACTTTGTTGGGTTTGACATCATATAATCCTGAACAT
The DNA here is from genome assembly GCA_004026905.1 of Hystrix cristata. Classification (NCBI taxonomy): domain Eukaryota; kingdom Metazoa; phylum Chordata; class Mammalia; order Rodentia; family Hystricidae; genus Hystrix; species Hystrix cristata. The sequence goes on from PVJO010007316.1 coordinate 30,844, forward strand.
TTTGAAAAACACTAATGTAAAATCAGCATGGGTCAGAAACATTTCTTTGACATTCAGCCCTAACTGTTCTTGTTTCATTTCTCCATATTTCCGCCTTTCTCTGACATTTTCAGATCTAGGCAGACTGGAATACATATATACCTTACTGTGAGTGTTCAGTTTCTCTTCTTGGCTATTCCTCTCTCCTCTACCTGGAATACTCATTCTCTGAAAGTTCACATATTCATATATATCTATATATATAAATATATATAGATATATATAGATATATATCTCAACTCCTTGGCATTTTCTACATGAATGCTCAAATTACTTTGTATATATTTCTTTCAAAAAATTATTACAGTGTATCATAGTTACTGATTCATTCTTTCGTTTTCCAAGGTTTATTTATGCATCCATAGTACATAGAACAGTGGATATCATGTATTTTATAATAAATGTTTGTTGATTACAGAACTGAACCTTCATTACTAAAATGATCTCCAGGGATACTTGGAAATGGAGAAGGGAAACAATTACAATCTTTGACATAGTTTTCTTGACACATACAATCCTAATAGCTTTGGAGTCCTTTAATATTCCATAATGATTTTGTCCCAGAGAATTTTATTTAAATCTTATTTAAACATATTTTTTGAAAAATTACTTCTAAGAGAGCCCTCCTTGCTTTGTAAAACTGACTTTGATCATATGACTTCCTTCTTCTGATACAGACAAGCTTGGTCTTTGAAAGTGATTTCCTCAGATAATAAATTACAAAAGTTAATTTTATGTCACATTAGGAAATTTAGAATATTTCCCTGAGTGTTGTAAATTAAGTCTTTATTTATTTACTAAGTGCTTACAATCTGGGAAAAAGCTAGGTAAAAGAGCAGTTCAATTCATGGAAATCTAGTGTCTGTTAAAAAGGCCAAAGTAATAATTCGGAAAGAAAAAAAAACAACACGAAATAAACAAACAAAACAACAGTTCCCTTTAAGTAGTGAAAGTATATACTGCAAGTCATCAGTGGTGAATCTTTAGCAAAAAAGAGGCTTTCAAGTATAAGAATCCTGGTTCCTCAGTGTGGGTAAATCATACCCAAATCAATACCCTTTTCCCAAGTGTATCAAAAAAAAGACTTGGCTAATCATGTGCAGTTTTACTTAGTGTTTAAACCTTATCACCAGTGGCTATTTGAGGGAAGGAAGTGTGACTTAACAGACAGAGAAGCTTCAGCTTACTTCAGAAAATAATCTTTGTTACACAGATTCTCATGAGCTATGGACATTCCATCACCACTTAACATTTCAGGTACTCTCAATTATATCTCCAAAATAATGATCCCTTTCCACTCTCAGAAAACCATATTGTGTCAGAGCTGGTCTCCCTTTTCCCCTCATTCTTTCCTCTTCTCTACCATAGTTGGGTCTGTGAGTGATCAAGGGGTCTGTGAGTGATCAAGGGGTCTGTGTAAATGAGAAAATGGCTGCCAGTTTCGATCTTTATATATAAAATCACTGTAACTAATTCACTTGCAGCCTCCTCACTAGTTCTCAAAAAGTATAACTTGTAACATTAATGTATGATTAAGGGGAAAAAGCTTGGAGCTGAACTATAACCAGTGACTTTGATTTTGATACATGGCATACATGGACACAAGATATACTCAGCACTATTAATACTTCTATGGTCTTACAGATGTGAAATGCTCCCCCAACCTCTTTATGTAAATCAGCACAAATCTAAACAACCCTTCAAAGTTGCCTAGTGGCCTCAAATTCTCCCGAAGCGATTCCAGTGCAGTCCAGCCCACCCGTTCTAGAGGAATACTCCTTAATTACTCGAGTATTTACTGTCATCATTTCTAAGTTGGCAAGTGTCTGGACTCATAAAGAGGTTGCACATTACCCAGGTTCAGAAGCCAGGCTGGGCACTGCTTGCTTTTATGTCCCATAGCACACTAACTCACTACCCCCAAACCATTTTCAAAACCACGTGGGAATTATTCTAATGTCGTATTAGTAATTTTGAACTTTCAGGATCCTCAATAAAGACTAGCCTTAACAATTACCTAGTAGATAATGATATTTTAAAATCCCAAATAAGTATAAAACACATAAAATTAAGGCGTTAAAAACAAATCAGTCTTCTTCCGCAATACTTATCATGGAACCTGCCTCTTTAGATGTCGAATCATACATAATGCTGTAAGTGGGTTATTTGAACAAGCTAAACAAATGGTATCATTCATTTTAAAGGACATAGCTACTCACATATATCATTAACCAATAAAAAATTCTATATTAGATAGAAGGTACATCTTAAATACTATTTTGGACTGAGATTTCTTTTCTAGATTGAAAAATTATGTATTCAGTATAAAAACTATACCTTATCATTATACAATCCTTTTCCGATAAACCATTTCTTCAAAAATATAAAACAATCAAATTTTAAAATGGGGATACATTAATGTACATCCTTCAGATTATTTAATATCATTTTACAGATAAAAAAGTGAAGCCCCAAGAAATAGAAACCATTTACTTTGAGTTACCTAACTGGTCAATGATAAGAGAGACCCAGAACACCAGTACTCAGAACTCAATGCAATTTCTGTTACACTTCATTGAGTCCATTAGAGCATGATATCTGTATGTATTTTTAAATTATAGTTTTAATACATACAAAATGGATAAAAACACTGAACATCACTAAAAATGAAACATGCACATGGAGATAAACAAGTGCATGCACCACACATTCCATGATAGACTCTCTGAATTGGCACAAGCGCACAACACAACCGTTCTTAATTCATGGAGTTTAATGATTGTGTTCCAAGAGTTTGTAAAATATGAGCATTTCTTACCTGGCAGCTGTATGAAGTGTTGATAAAAGATATTAAAAACTTGAGCTATAATTAAACATCAGACTTTTCTAGCACTGGAGGTTTGCTTCTACCTGGGTTTCAGGGGCATCATACTTTTAAATGAAAGGTAGGTCAGAGGCTTGAGAGGGACAACCAACATATACAATTTCAGCATCGTCATTCACACCTCCAGATTAGGATGAATGCTGGGGATTGTTTCCCAGATCTTCCTATTGGTGTGTGTGGCAATAGCTTTTTCTCATTAAGACAAAAATATTTAGGATTATGGTCAATTCTTTACATCAGAAACCTTAGGATGGGAAAAGAACTTCAGAATTGCTCATTACTTCAAACCTCAAAGTTCAGTATCTGTTCTAGTGTTTTTAGTATAAAAGTACATAATTTTGGGAGTGAGGGTAACGTGATCTACACATAACAGAGAAGCTGTTCACAAGAAAGGACTCCTTTCAAACTGACCCTTGTTCTCCAGAACCGGTGTCAATACATGACCATTTAATTTGGGATGTATACTTCGAAAGCCATGAATGATACTCTCCTAAATACTCATGATGCATTCATGCCACTCCGTGAAAAACAGCAGGGCCTCACATCCTGATGACCAAATCTTTCTAAAAAATACCCACCCTGATGCTTTAATAGCTCTTAAAAATTTAACTACTTCCATGAACTGCCTTTGACCTTTTATACAAAACCATACATTTCAATTTGTTTAATAGGTACCCAGGAAAGAACGAGGAAAGCAGCAAAGTGCTCCCTCTAGTTGATCTTTTCTTCCTAAGTACTAAGGCATAAGCAGTAACTGAAACACCAATGAGAACAAAGGTGAGCAGCTCTTCACACCTCTTAACTACCAAACAGATCAAGCAGTATCATGACAGGTGACAACAACAAAAAAGGCTGCACATTGGATTTTGAGACCTTAAAATGGCTGTGATCTTGAACTTGAAGAAAATAAAATATTAATGAACAGTTTTGTCATCACATTGGGAATTCTCTTTGGTTTATACCAAAACCAAGTTTCCTGATAATCCTCAGTATCAGTTTTTACCCCCATAATTTTTAGAAGAGCTGACTATTTCTCCAGGCAAAATCAACAAAGGATATTTGCTAACCCTGAAATATTCAAAATGAAAAAGAGTACATCCTCTTGACTAGCTTAGAGAAGTCCACAAAGGGACTACAGAATGGATTCATTCCACATATACAGTGACTTTCAGTCCCAACGGGAAGAAAGACTGAGAAATAAAGGAATGAAAATACCATTTTTACTTCTCAAGTTTTAGACCGTAATTGAAGAGTTTATCAGTGCTATGGAATTCCCGCCCATGGAAAGAATACATAAATAGGTTTTTTGCCCAAAGTTGATTAATAATGTGTAAAGAGTGCTTGAGTGGGCATGTTTGCATTTTGCTGAGACTCCACCCCCTTGCTTCAGAATTCATGATTACAGTGAGAGATATTAGATTAGAAAGCGAAGTTACTCACCATGGAGGAGTCACTGCTTCCACACCCGAGCGGAGCTCCCTCAGCACAGGTTGGGAGGTGGGTAGAAAGTTGACTAGCCCTGCCCCCATCTATGACATCACAATCTACCTCATAAAAGGTAGTGAAAGTGCTCTGAACTCCTGTCTGATTTCCGAGAGATACAGAAAAGAGAGAGTGAGAGAGAGAGCAAAAGAAAAAAAAAAATACCCGTATCCTATTTGGGGAATTAGGGAACTGGAAGAGGGAATGGGTTGCTTCCTGGGAGAAAGAGGTATATGATGAAATTTGGTGCTGAAAGAGCTAAGTGCCTTCTTGATGTTAAGCAGCCCAGTCACTTGGATTCCTCTTTGGGTTTTGAACAGATACAGGAACCATTTGGGTGGAGGATGAAGAAGCACCCTGCCATAATCAGGCACTGTATGGGACAATTACAATGGGTTCAAAGGGGCTGAATCCCCTATTTAAAGCATTGAATGCCACCAAGAGAAAAATCAAGGGCTGCAGCTCTTAAAGCCTGGAATAATATGTAGGGATCCCAGACACAATTCTTGGAGGTCCCATCACCCTGCTGTAGGACTTTTGTCAAGCTGTTGACTCTGGCCCAGTCAGTACATGGTACTAAGGAGCTACTTACCTCTTTTATTGGGTTGCATTCATTGTTAGAACTGCAACTCTTTTTACTACTCCTTTTTGCAACCAAGGGTGGTTTGTGTGAAGGACATAATTGAAAAGATAAGCCAATAATCAATGTGTATTGCTACCTTTAGAATTCTTCCTTAAATTTTTCTCAATATAAATTTTTATGGGCAATCTCGATGTTTTTCTGTGTGTTCCAAATATACTACATATACAAAAGGGGTAATTATCTTCAAAACTGTAAAGAAATCAAATGGCAAGATTTCTACAGTGATTAGATTCTCAGCATTTAGAAGCCAAGTTCATGTGACTTGTGATGCTAACTGAAAAATGTTTTTACACAGTCAATTCTGCTACAGTCCCATGGTCATAGCTCGGTTCAATGTCTGAATCTAGTTCTCATGTGAAATCAGACAACATATGAGAATACGTAGAGCATTTAGGTATTCTTAATGGACATGGTTTAAAAATATGAAATAATTAACACTATCAGGTGGATATATGGCAAAACAAAATAATGGAGAGCAGGTAGGCCCTGAAGCCATTCACATAGAAGCCAGACCTTGGTCTGCCTAGTGAAATATATGAAAAGTGAAACCATCACTTTCCACAGGAAATATTTTAGCAAAAGTAAGGACTCAGAATGATAGCTTGTAATTTGTGGCCTCACAAATGGGTAAAACCCAAAGCCTTTTTCCATAGTAGATGAATTCCAAATCTGAGAATTTTAAGCCGATACTGTTCTATTTCTAACCCTGCCCTTCTTAGCTTACCAAGTACATGAGTGTATTATAATAATCACAATTTAAAACTAAGTAAAATTGGCAGATTAGGGAGCAGTGTGAAACACAGAAGCTACTAAATTCAAATTTATTATGAATTTAGCAACATCATTCCCATCTTATCCTTGGAAACAAATGCTAAAGACATTTAAAGAATGTCTTTAAATACAAAAAACATAATAGCAAGCATGTAAGAAGATGGGTATTTTTTCTGTAGTTGACGTTTTCTGTACTTATTAGAGAAAGTAATGTAACTCTACATATACATATATTTTCCATGGTGTTTCATTTTTTATGCTGCTTCATATTCTACAATTCTATAATTTTAAGTCTGAATTCAGATTCTACATACAACAGAATTTATTTTTGAGAATCGTGCCATTAACGGCCCAGTGAAGTTGCATTTTCTCTCAACTTTTACATTCTAGATCACTGACTAGTTGGCTTATCCTTGCTTTCCTGTAACAGCCCCATTTGGTTTTAGCAAATAAGCGCTTCCTGGTTTTCCCATTACAGGGAACACATTAGTCATTTACCATTACTTCTCAGTATAAACAAGATTATTTAGGGAATTCTTTGAGTCTTCTCACGTCTCATAAAAAATGTAAAAGTTATGAGGATTAATGATACAATTGTCCATTCTTCCAATAAACATCTCAAATTTTTTACTGCCCAACAAAGAAGATATACTTCTCCCAACATTAAGGTATTAGAATAAAAATGGAGTTGAGCACTTTTAAAATATTGAAATAGAACAAAGTGAACCTAAGTCATAGTCTATTAGTATTTATTATTAATTACCTGCTGTCTATTTGAGAATGGAGTCTGATTTCAGGAACCCAATGCAAAACTAGGCTGCATCAAAAGGATGCACAATAATAAGCTGTGCTGAACTTTTAGATGAATTTAGTATGATTGATTGTGATAATGCCTTTAGTTATGATATTAGCTAAAACAAGATAACTTGCTTTGACATGGGATGCAATGCCAGGATATGGTAATCTTCAAATTCTTCTTAGAATGTATCTGTCTGATATTGTCCATAAAAACTAAGTCTTACTGCAACTAAGGATTTAGTGAATACTTTCCATGATATTGAATAAACAGATGAGCAGCACTTCAAGAAAGATCATGAAGTGAGTGTAAGATTTCATTAGTCAAGAAATGCCATAATTAGAGACACAGTTATACTTTATCTGACTAGAGAGATGTAGAGATGGTTTTTAATTTGTTTGAGGTAATAAAACCAATTTAACGTCTTAGCACAGAGGATTGAGTAGAGCAAGAATAATTTGTACACCCCAAAGAATGCCTTACAAAATAATTAATTTTGTAGACACAATCAAGCAGATGTCATGCAACTTGACCACAGTGTTATTTTTGAAGAGAAATCTCTCAATATTGATAGCAGCAGATTTGAATTAGGACCTCTTGTATAAAGAGATCATGTTTTCATTTTGTTTTATGGCATTGTCTCCCATCTACAAATTTGAGCAGAAAAGAGCATATGGTTCTGAGAAGATGATATTGACTGGCAACACTCCAGGAAAGTCTCCCTCAGTTGCAAAATAGATTCACCAAAGAAAATGGATGAAAGAGGTCAAGAGACAGGTTGTACAGATTTGACAGAACATCTAGTTGGAGTTCCAGTCAAGTTAATTATCAGCAAGACATCTGCGTAGATGAAGGTATTCAGAGAAAAGTAATAAAGCAAGAGAGAGTACTGATGATGAAAGAAAGATTAAAAGTCTAAATTAAAAAGGCTTGCCTTCAAGAAAATAAGATTAGGATGAAGTATTTGAAATATATTTATTGCCTAGAAGGAAAATGACTGTTCATGATAAAGTAAGATGACATGCTCTGAAGCAGTAAAAGAAATCTGAACTAAGAAAACTCCACAATGCCCATTCAGAAGCCTTTCCATTTATAAGATACATGGACCATAATGTGGCACATATTTCTCCTCTAAGGGCTGTGATCAAAGCCATATTTTATAAATCATTTAAATTAGGCTGGAGAAAGCACTCGACAATATAATCTGTAAGGACAGAATGTAGACGACAGTGAGTTACACACACTTTTACTTCTGTAATGCAGTGACCAAGAAAACAGTGAATACACAGAGATAACCGTCAACAAATACCCTGCTAACCTAGCAGAGAACCCTAAATGATTCAGTGCTCTAAGATACTAAATGGAAAAAAACAAACAAACAAACAAACAGAATACACATTCTAATAAAAACTCAATGGACAGAAAAATTTATTTTTACATGTAAATAATTTGGTGTTAGAGAATAAGAAAACCTAAATACCTAAGCTCAGGCAATATTTGTCACTATGCTTTTTATGTAGTAGGAATGCAACAGAAATGTTGCACTCAATAAACCAGATAAGTATACTTAGGTGAATGAAAAATATATCCAACTCTTTGAAGCCCTGATTGCTAGTTGTTATGGGAAAGCAGGATTACTTGACTCATATTCAATGTCAAATGCTCTGTCATTCATAGATAGCCTCATTTATTTCACTAAAAGCAGTGACATTAATAATCTTCACGATCTGAGAAGGTCACTCTAAAATTAGAAGTCTTAGTAGAATTGTCAACTATAAATCATGACAACTCATGGAAATAGTCTTTTTATTATGGTACTTGGGATTGAACTCAGGGTTTTCACACTGAGCTATATCTCTAGTCTTTATCTATCCATCTATCTACCTATCTAGCTATTTATTTATTTATTTATTTAGACACAGGGTCCTGTTAAATTGCCCAGGCTAGGGTTGAACTCCTCTTGTCTCAGCCTCCAAGAAGGTTCGGAATACAAGTGTGTTCCATGGGCATGTGTACCATGCCCAAACTGACCTATGTTTCAGAAAAATATTGTCAAAATTTTATCAAATCTAGTTCTGAAAAAGGTCTTGTCAATTTTGCTTTAAAATCTCCTTATCTCTTCTATTTTTGACAATCTCAGCTAATGAAAAGATATATTTAAAAATCAAAAATCATCAGCTAATCTTTAGTATATAGCTTAATATTAGTCATCTCTCTTAAGCCTATTGAAGAGTTACTTATATGAATTTATCCACATTTTAACTTTTTTTTCCCCACAGCCTTTAGGTCAGAAATTCTTGGAGCAAGTTTAGGAAGAACAACGAAAAAAAGTCAAAATACAGTTAGGTGATCAATTATAAATAATCTATTTCTTGATTAGAGATGAAAAATCCCAGAAGGTACAGGAAAACCAGGGGCTGAATTTGAAGATATTTCCAAGTAAAACTCTTCATTCAACTCTTCGGCCCCACACAATTATTTGGCTAACTTTAGGGATCAGGAATAACTGGGTTTCATACATATCCAAAACTGATTCAAAATTGGGGAGCAGGGACGTTTTCCTAATACATTTCTCCCAAGTATTATTTAAGAATTTAAAATGATATTTTAAATTATTTTTCAATTGTTTGAAATGAAGAACATCTTACAATAAAGTCAGATACTGATCAGTTATAGACAAGTACTCAAGGTTAGAATATATCAGATGCAGACACTGTACAAGCCAGTGCTTCTTCTATTGGTTTGCCTGAGGTGCACAGATATCCCAAGAGATATGTAATTATCTCCTCTCCTTCAAGTACCTCCCATAAGTACAATTTTCCAGTTTGAACAAAGCGTTACTGTTAATTGATGGCCAAATAATCTTCAGCATACTAACTGAGATCGAAGGTGCTGGTCGACAATAGATTAAGGTGTCAATTATTTGCTTTCTTTCTTCTAATTAGAGGCTCTCAAAACTTGCAAAACTTCTAAAACCCAAAGTAATGAAAGTTCACTGACTAAATAACAAGTAATAACATTGATATTTTCAGGGTAAATGTGCTCTGCTTAAAGCCACTAACCCCTCTGCTGTTACAAGCATTAATGTCCTATAGCTTAAACAGAAATAACTCTCATTCGCAAGTTGAAGCGATGCCATCAAATTCTTCCACTGAGTTGCACAAAGTTATGTCAGTTCATATATTCACTTAAAGACTGTCATTGGCTTGGTTCATGTGAGAACACTGGAACACAATTTTTTACTATGCAGAATATAATTCAGTAAGATAACCACTGGTTTCAACCTATCAGTGATTAACTGTTTTTATTCAGTGAATAGAATTGATTATATTGGTAAAATTTGGGGTCAACATTACAGAGTACACATCTGAAGAACCCTTTTTAGAGTGGATCGTGTACCATCCTCCTTAGTGCAGGACTGACTGAATTTAGAGACAAAGGAGGCATAACCAGGTTCATGGCAACCGGCTCTAAGCTTCCTGTCATGCCCAACACCCAAGGAGATTTTTACTTTACTCATTAAAATTATTATTAATTCCCCAATTCTTCAAAAAATAATAGCTTCAAATTGGCTAACTGTCACTTTTTTTAATCCTGAAAGAATGACTTTTCATGGAAAAACTACTTAAGGTTTTTTCCCTTTGAGGGTTTGCATAAAAATCAATGACTGTGTATACTGATATGAAGGCCACTAAGAAAGATGTTATGCAGAAATCAGAATTTAAGTGGTTATATTTTTACTATCATTACAGATTGGAGGAGGAGGCTTTTAGGAGAAAGAGTAAATCCTGCAACAACTCATCTTACTATCAAAAGGTATGAGAATAAGTGCTGCCATTCTGAAAATGAGAAATACTTGTTTAATTTTCTTAGCGTCACAGAGTATCCCCACTATTCCTCCATCCAGATTTATAATCTGAAATTTGTATTATCTTTCTGTAGAGGTGGACATCACAATTCTTCCCTAGATCAGGAAAGGTCTTTTGAGCCTGAGTATTTACTAGCCCATGTTTTGGAAAGTCGGGATAAAATTCTTTTGAACTGCTCTGGATTTCTTGAACACATATCTTTTTGTTCAAATGAAGCACATAAATGCATTTCAAACCCAAATTGAAATAGCTAGCAATTTAGATTTTTCCCATTACTGCTACATTCTGAAGAGTGCAGATAATCAAGAATTGACTATAGACAGATTCAAAAGATGTAAAAAAGCTCCCAAAAAAGGGTTCCTTAAAGTATAGGCTGCACAATTAGAAGTAGTGCTTGTTTCAATGACTATTTCATTTCACCATAAAATATTGGCAATGTGCTTTTATATACAGGAAGTACGGAACTGTTTGAAATAAAATGTAGTTCTCATTATGTCTATCTATTTAATTATCTGGATATATATGTATATATATATAAAATTAATTTGAAAATCATTAGTTCTCAGAATTTTTAGGAATGTTTTCCATCTCTCACCACATATATTCACATTGATTTCAATTAGGAGCCCAAGTTTTTTTAATTGACATAAAACATGGGCAGTAAGTTGATCCTTTATTCTCCAATTTTTTATTTGCCAATTCATATCCTATCAGTGTCACAAATTATACTTTCTCACACCGTCAAACTTTTGTCCACAATCCAATTGGAAATGTTTCAGATTTGGAAAGGAGAGACTTAAACAGTAAAGAACAAAAGTACATATCAGGGCAAATTTCTTGGTCCCTTAGAAAGAGGTCAGGATTCCACTCACTCAGTCTGAAGACTTTAGCAACTGATATTCCGCACCTCCAAACTGTTCACATATTTTGTTCATTGAAGAATAACGTTTATATGTTATAAAAACTGTTGTGGTTCACATTGTTTTCATGTGCAATCAGTATGAGTTAAATCTGAGGCCCTCCATCTCTGAACTAAAGATAGAATACCTGTCTGTAGAAGGGTTATTGCTTCTGATCTGGCTTCCTCGTTACAGTGGCACACCTGGTGTGTCTGAGCTTTTAAAACATTTTAAGGTACTCTATCAGTTTTATGAGAAGGCTTGAGGTTCAGTATGCAGGATTATAAAATCCTGCATTAGTATTTCTGATCTTGTTCAGAATAATACACAACAGGACTGGGGATTTAGCTCAGTGATTAGAATGCTTGCCTTGCAAGCACAAGGCCCCAGGTTTGACTCCCAGCACAAACCCCCCCCCAAAAAAAACAAAAAAAACCCCAAAAACCAAAAACAGAATAATGCACAACATATAAATCTTTGGGTAGATAAACATCATCAAAAGTCACGGGCTGAGTTTCATTTCTCCAGATCCATGTGAACATCTTCATTTTTAACTTTAAAAGTGTCCATTAAATTCTTTGAAACCTACTGAATAAAAATTAGTGAAAAACATAGTAATTAAATATACTAATAATTTCCATATTATGGCACTGGAACTTATTTATATCCAAAAAAGTATTAACATACTTTACAAATCTGGCTCCATTTTTCTCTGTGATGATATAGTACTGTCATATTTTATATTCACCTACATCAAAATAATTTTAGATACGCTATCAAGTTTTTCTTTCATCTTTTCTTTTTATACCTCTTCACTCCTACCCTATCTCCCTCTTCCTTCCTTCCTTCTTTCCTTCCTTCCATTCTTCCTTCCACTTTCCTCTCTAGAAATTATGTAAACTGGCTTAAAACTTTAAATAAACACAACAAACAAAGCCAGTTTATGGCCAATTAGTTATTTAGTCTTCTGAAACTCAGTTTCTTCTATTTTTACTTTAACATTTCTATAACCATATTAGTTTTAAAAATATTTCTCATTATTCCCTTTACAACAAAGTTGAATTAACTGGCTCACAAATGCAACTTCTAACTTGAAATTTAATAAGAATGGCGTCTTTACACTGTTGAGAAAGGTGTAAGCCACTGACTTAAAAATTAATTGCCAGCCAGAAAATTAGCAGTGTTCTTTGGCAGCTCTAATGTGAATGTATAAATCAATATAACATTCTTTGTTTCTCTGATTTCCCACTGTGACTCATGGAGAGATTCTGACCCCCTTCTCCCCTTAAAAGCTGTTCCATTTTCCTTCCCCACTTCTCACACCCAAAGCAGACAATACAGTTGGCTTTTCCCAGGTTGTACACACAGAATCACACAAAACATAAATATGCTGACATGGTATATGATTGTGCATTTTCCTTAACATATGTCCATCATGCCAGCATAAGACTATAAAAACATGGCTCTTCATTTTCAAGCTGAAATCATTTTTCTTGGCAAATGGAAATGATCTGCCCAGATCTCTATTCTTTTGGAAGAGACTTTGACTTCTAACAAATACAACTTTCCTGGGGTGTTTTATATATTTCAGAGAAGAAGTCACAGTCTTGAATTCCATGGATATAAATACATAGCTGACAAAGAAAGATGATTTTAGTATCTCTTTTTCTTAATGTTACGTGAAATTACAATGGCTTCTCCGGAAAAAAATAGCAACTTTTGCACAACATACAACAGAATCACTGGGACCAAAACAAAAGTGCGACTTTCTTGGCAAAATCATTGAAAATTTGTGTGTATGGGGTCTCACATTCTTGACTCTTAGGACTTTGGAAGCAGTCGTTTGTGGCTATTTTGCACAGTAAACATATTGATTTTTTTCTCCACTGGCCATTAGTGAGGGAGGATGAAGAGTAAGATGGAAGCAGAAGTGGCAAAGACAGCAAACTACAGATGCAGGTGTGGCACCACATAGCAGTCAAGCTTGGAAAAATCAGACCAAGAGCAGGCCCGTAACTGAGCAACATAATAGCAAACTTTTATAATGCATTTGACTCTGAATTATTATAAAGTTTATAGCATTCCTCTAAAAGAAGCCTCTCCCTTGCAAGAATTTATGGGCTTTGCCAGTAAGAGTCAAAGAAGGAAACAGGCTTCTCGATGGTGTTCTCAATCTCAAACACCTCTGCGAATGCCAACAGTGCGAGTGACAAAAGCCAGTGATGGTTTGAACTACATCTAAATGAGGAAAAGACAATGGAAATGACACTCTGGAGGCAGCAATGAACAATGGGTACTGAAAGGATGATGGAGAGCAGTTCTGCCGGTAATGCCCAGATGAGGTCATGGAGTCTGAGATCCACAAAGATGCTGCACGCATCCATGTAAATAATAAGATTCGGAAAGTAACAAATGAAAGCACACGAGGCAAGCTGAACAAAATGCACTCAGACCCGCAGGTGCTACATACAGATGAACATGAAAGCCGAGTGATATGGGAAACTATACCATCAAGGCTGAAGATAAGAAAGGAAGCAAGGGAGATGCAATGTTTTGATCATTTCTTGGAAAGAATGTTGGTAATTACCAGCTTGGCAGAAAGGACACATTGCAAGACAAATTGCTGTTGGTTGTGGAAGAATGTTGAAGCAGGATCATTTTGGAAATGCAAAGAGGTAACTGTGCTTTGGGAAGAAGCACAAAATAGCCAATTTGTTAAGTAAGGGTAGGACTGCATAGAACCGGCTTTCCAGGATGGTATCTCCATGCAGGTCAGATCAGCTCTTTTCCCAGCTACGTTTTCTGAAAGCCAAACTACTACAGAAACTGAAATACTTGGGTTCAACAAGGACATTATGACTTTTCACCATATTTTTACCAAATGGTCAAATTGCTGTATTCTAAGAATAGCTTCAGGAAGAATTGGTGTTTGTGAATACCAGTCTGGTATTCACGTTCACTATATCGATAATGTTATGCTCCTGGTAATTCCACACTTAAGTGGCATTACCATCGTTGACTGGGAAAAGAGCTAAGGCGGCAGAGCCACACTTCTGCACTTGCAAATAATTGACAACAAATGGCACCTTGTGTCGAGAGAAAGGGGATGAGGGGGGAGAAGAAGCCAAGGTGAAGAACCTCAACACATACATTTGGAAATCTTGCCAAGAAATCATGACTCTTCTATATTTCATTGAATTTCTTCCTTCTATGCGTCTGATGGAAATGGTTTAGATAATTAAATTTTCATGAGAAGAGAAACATTGGAGTGATTTAGCAAAGACTATATAATTGTTAGTGTTTTACACCTATGTGGGGTTTTGGCAACAGCACATCAACCTGTATTAAATTCAAAAATCTTCTGGCTTTTAAGGGTTACTGATAACCTAGTATGCATTGGAACCTGATGAATGGGTCTCTATTGTTTTCATCATCTCTAACATGTGAACACCATTCACACATAGAGAGACTGGCTCCTGAACAGAGAATGAAAATTACTAGGACTAACAAAGGGAAGTAGACTCACAATGAGTAAATATACAAAAGCCCCAAATAATTATAATACTCCTAGCTTGGCAATGAGTGTCCAGACTATGAAATTAGTTTTCTTGTGAAGAATGGAGATTTTACAAGGCTAGTATAAACATGGGGTAATTGGAAAATCAAATTGCTCTTTGTGAGTTATTGTAAGGTTTCGAATAGTGGTGATACCATTTATTTAAAAAAAAAAAAAAAACTCCCTGTGAATCACTGTAGTTTGGTGTTTAGCAGTACTGTTGCCAAGAACACTCGCCTTGGAAGTACAACAGTGGGAATTACATTACAAAGCCCGAGTCCCAGCTTACCCCTGACACAATGAGCTCTCCTCCCAGATTCTGCACTTCTGCCTTCACCTTGCTGCAGATATTAAGCTGATGGCAATACAAGGCAATTCGCTGAAGGTAGGCTAATAAATCCTGTTTACATGCTGAATCAGGACACTATAAAACAAAAAAGTGATTTCAATTAGTATGTACACTAGTATGTACACGTCCATTCCTAACATGTGCTGTATAAAGAATGCAAGATGAACGTTTCCAGTGTCATATATCTTAATTACATTAAATTCACTTGGCTTTTGCATGATGTGTTTGAGAAAGCCCACAGTTTGTGGTTTGAACTGGCTACCTCTACTTTGATAACATTTTATTGAAATTATTGATGCTCTTCTGCAAAGTATTGTGATATCTGTACACAAGTTTATAAATGTTTTTTATAATTTATCCTCTAAATTCTTAAGAACAGTAAAATGCTACAGGGTTTTCCCTCTAGTTTTCTTTGAATTTCACTACGTGAAAAGTCATTTTAATGTGGAGGAATAAAGCAACGGATACTGGAAATAAATCACTCTATGTGGAAATCTCTCTGCCATAGCATAGGGGAGAGTTTCAATACAGTTAATTGGGCAAAATATATTTGTTTCTTTTCATTTCTAAGAAATACTGCATTCACCAAAAGAAGTCTGTGATATGATTTTGGATTTTTGGATTTATCAGAATTTTAGCAACATAATAAATTTCCTTTACATGAGGAGTTCTGAAATGGTTCATGACCAGTATAAGAAAAATAGATTTGGGCTAGGGATTTAGCTCAGCAGTTAGAGTGTTTGCCTTGCAAACATAAGGCCCGGAGTTCGATCCCCAGCTCAAAAAAAAGGAAAAGAAAAGAAAAAGAAAAATAGATTTGACACAATAAATCTGAAGCCAGTTGAAATAAATTCATAGCAGTATAACTATAGCAGTGTCCTTTTGATGGAAGGATGGTGTCAGCTCTGGTGGGGGAATTTGAATTCTCCTTGTGACTGAAGTGGGTAGATATCCACCAGGTACACAGGACATAGCTGAACACTTATACAGATATTTACATGGCTCCCTGAAACAATCTGGAGGATTCAATGTCAATAGCTACCAAATAATTGAAATATATTTCTATTGCTATCAAATGTTCAGTTTAAGATGCTTCCTGGACCTGTAATTGTTCTGGCTCAATCTGGCCACTTGTAAAGGACATATAATCACCATATCTTTGATGAAATATTGTAAGAAATAAACACTGGCAGCCAAAATTGAAGTATCTTATTAAGAATAAGAGTTTAGGGGGAAAAAAAAAACTCCAAGATACTTTCCTTTGAGCTTAAGAAAAGTAATTTTTTCATCAACAGTGTGAAGCTAGGAGTTTGATATAAACAATTATTGAGTAAACAATAAAAGAGTTTCTTTTATATGTAACACTTAGAATTGTTTTTTCACTAACTGCATTTATCAAGAAAGAATTCCACAGAGACTGTTTTTAGCTTTCTACAAGTACTTAATACTGTAATATTTATCCTACTCCAGAGACCCGTATAGTGGAAGGAATTAACTTTAAAATGATAACTCCCCAGAGTAGACAAGCCTTTTGATACAAATACCTTGCAGCAAATTGAGAATTCTATCTCAATGGAACAGTAATTAAAAATGCAACAGTCCGTAAAAAGTTTATTTTGCATACATTATCTCAAATCTTCATAAAAATATTTTCATGCAAAATAAAGGCAACTAATCCACCCATTTGTGGTGTTCATTCTAGTCTATTATTTAAACTGAAGCAGCTAAAAAACACATATTTGCAAAGGACATATATTCCAAAAAAACCCAAAAAACTTCTCTACTGTGGAAATAAGTGCAGAATTTGAGAAAAAAAAATGCCCTATTGAGAGAAAAATAACAAAAATTGCTAGGTATTTCACAGTTAATAACAGTAAAAATGTCAGAAAGAATGAGTTAGGGCTAAGCTTCCTCTATTTACTTTAAAAATCTGCTAACATTTACTTTAAATCTGCTAACATTTATTATCAAAATAAATCTAGGATTCAGGGATCTCTTTGAGTGTGTGTGTGTGTGTGTGTGTGTGCGCGCACGTGCATGTGTGTGTGCTGGTCTTGTGTTTGCTATATATCAAAATTGTTTTGGGCTAGGCTTCATGTTCCATTATTAGAAATAAAGGTCTTAGATATAAAGAGATTCACAGCTAAACCTTTGGGACTCAGGAATCTACACATATTGAGAAAAACTTTGAGCTATTCAGATTCAGTGTATAATGGAAAAACCATTCAAATTCCACTCAATTTTCACTCCCAGGAAGAGGCACTTCCTAGTAAGTCCTCTAGAATCTCTCATCAATTTCTGGTCACTCTATATGTCCCAGCTTCCCTCAGCATTTGCAGACATGAGTGTAGCTTTCCTTCCTGGGTGGTGATTTTGTGTGTTTGTATATTTTCAAGTAGGTTTCTTGTTCCTTGTTTCTTCTTGTGGAAGAACTTTATGGAATATGCACAGAATGCTGCAGAAGAAGCTTCACTTAGGCTTTGAAACTTTCCAGTTGATATACTCCAAAATCAATCAGAGGAAAGATTTGTTCCTCAACTCCTTTGAATTACGAGGACTTCTGAAATGATGGTAATGTTAAAGAATTATCTCAATTAATGACTTCTCAGAAACTCAAAACTAATTAAAATATTCTCAGATTAGCTATCACAATTACATCAAAATGAGAATTGAGTGGCTCTTATCCTAACTACTAATACTTTAATCACGTGGGTTTTTTTTTCCAACTTTATGAGATGAGTAAATTTGGTACTGATGTGCTCAGGGTGTGGAAGGCAGCAAGTGTCTAGAGGAGAGAATATAATAATAAGAAATGAAGGAAGAAGACTATAATGAGGGACACAAAGACCCCACAATCAGGAGATTAGGGGCATCTATGAAGTAGATAAAAAAAAAAATTCCCCTTCAATGTCTCCAGAAGGCAATGCTATATTTTAGTCTACTAAGAAATTTCACATTCCTTATGGTGTTTCCATGTAAATGACAGTATGGATAATTTTTTTTATTTCTGAAACTTGTATCTTAATATTTCATTTGCAATGTCTCAAACTATGAACTATTCTCAATTGTTGCTTAAATGGCTAATAAGTTATCTGAAAAGGTCTATTGCCTAAAACCCTTGCAAAAAATGTAACAAGACTTTTACAGCAGGATTTAAGAGTTCCAAAGGAACTAAGAAATGTAGAAATAAGCTCATATATTCCAGATGAGATTGATAAATATTTTAATGTGTATCCTGGTTTGGACTGAAAGGACAAAAGGTATTTTGAGAATTTTGTTTATCTCTGATGCTTTTGGATTAAAATACAACTGAAATTTGGAGGATCTTGATTATGTACATAACCCCATTTATGCCTGAGCAGAAGGTGAATTATTAAAAGTGTTAGGTAATATTAAACATCAAGAGGTAAAGCCGTGATTTTTTGTTATCATATTTAAAAACATGATGCTAGGACGGGATTTAGCTCAGTGGTTAGAGTGCTTCCCTTGCAAACACAAGGCCCTGAGTTTAATCCTCAGCACCAAAAAAAAAGAAAAAACAACAACAACAACAACAAAAAAAAAAAAACCCACCAAAAAACAACAACAAAAATTCTTAAAAAAAGAATAAAAACATTATCCTCTCCCGGATTCCCCAGTTTCTCTCTGCCCTTTTATCTTATCTTCACATGCCTCTGCCTACCCTCCTCGGATCACGTCCTAATCAGTTTCTTTGCGCTCTGTTTCTTACATGAACCATCACACCATGATCATGATTTACAGCTTTAAATCTCTGCCTGTCCATACCCCTGTCAATGAGAAAGGCTGCTCTTTTCTGCTCATTCATTCACTCATACAGTAAGTCAGTCAACAAAGCTGTGAAACCTAAAATTTGGGGGAAAGGGGAAAGGCTAGGAAATAAACACAATAAAAATTTTAACATGCTATCGAGTAGGAAAACAAGCCTCCAAAAAACCTTAGATAGGAATCTCTGGAAAAAAGGTATTTAAATCAAGACCTCTGAAATATAATAATAATAATAATAATAATAATAATAATAATAATAATAATAATAATAATAAACATTCTGCTTTCTTTGTTTATACCCTCAGTATGCATTGAAATGACTTTCTGTGTGAGGATGGTCGGGTAATCCCCAACTCTTCACAAACTACCTCTCTGAAGTAGCCGGCCTTCCTCTTTCTCAAAGTGTTTTGATTATAACTCTCAGGAATGTCTCTTTTGCTGAGCTCAGTTTTGCCATCAGCCCAGTCTCAGCAGTCAAAGGTCAGTGCATTCCTGCTCTTCCCTCTCACATTACCTGATCAGCTACAGCACGGGCTAATTTGTCCATTCTAGAACCTGCTTCAGCAATCTTCTTGGCGGCATTAATGACATCAGATGTATTTTTCAATGGGCCTTTGCCTCTGAAATGACACACACAACACAATTAGAAATCCACTTAATGACAGGAAACAGACAAACCTACCATATCCTTGCCCAAGACTAGTTATGTTTTTCATGGCATAGTGGACATGTTAGTGGAATTTTAAATGACTTCAGAATTCACTTCAATTTCTATGCCAACAGTCTGGTGTTTTTCTATTCATTTTGGGAGATATTTTCCCATATTTTGATGTGCGTGCTCACAGTTTTATCCTTTTATCAATTTCTGTATTTTTGAACAGTGGTCAGTTAAAATATGATTATCATGAGAGCAGTGAAAATTTAGTATATAGACACTTATGAGGCATCTATGCTGTTATACACGCTCCCTACTTTGTTTTTATAAGAACCCTAGAAAGCAGTTTTCATCATTTCCACTTTAGAGAAGAATAAAACGGGCCTCAAATGGAACTCATCCAAGCTTTGTACAGGTCATAAATGATAAATCCTAAAATTTAAATCTAGTCGAAATAAATGCACATGCATTGTATTCCACATCACACTTAGCATCTTTATCTCATTTAATTTGTAAGTCCAGTGTGGTACTATAAGAAATATTTTTCTTTTGCACCTAAATGAGGAAAATTTGGTTATAATTTGAGGACTTTCATGCATTTTGTGCTTCTTTTACTGATTTATGAAGGAATACACGAAAAATGTCTTTATGCATCTGAAGCATCACCCCAATATTTTCACATAAGGTTTTTAATTAGGCAAACTGGTTAATATTACTCAATTAGGTAAACTGTATAATTTCAAATATTCATTATGAAGGAAATGTAATTCATGCTATATCACAAACCTTTAAATGAAATGTAGTATATGATCTGACTTTTCTTTCTGTTTTCTTGAGAGGTAAGTAAGGAAGAGATGAAATACGTTTATGCCTATTTTTTAGCATTGTTACTTATCCTGGTCTTGTTCTTTATGCGCATCTAAAAAAAATCAATGCATTTTTAAGGCTATGAGATTATATTCCTATAGTTAGAAATGTGGTGAGATGTAGAGAAAAACTACTCAGACGCAATTTATTTTAGACAGGGTAGAATTATACTAAGTAGGAAATGATCACCATTGTTACATAATAATATTTTACAAAATGGAAGAATTTAACTGGTTTTCGGTAAATACATGAGAATGTAGGACATCTTGTCCAGTTTTTTTTTTTTTTCTAATTCTCCTTCTGGGGTATTTTCCTGCACTAGCAGCTAAAAGTAAAATATATTCACTCTTGATTTTTCAATTGTCAAAATGATTCTAATATATGAACGGAGATTTCACATGTAAATTTTATGTAATATGTATGAGTTAAAGATTCTGTTACAATCTGGCTCCTATTTGCTAACATATATACTGTATTATTTATTATCTCTAAGTAAGTCTCCTCCTCAGCATCCTCCTCCTCCTCCCCTTTTCTCCCCCTCGTGTTCCTCCTTCTAGTTTTTCTTCCCTGGGATTGAACCCTGGGCCACACTGAGCTACATTCTCAGTGCTTTTTAATTTTTATTTTTTTCTGTCAGTGGCCCTAAATGTCCCAGGCTGGGTTTGCATTTGCATTCTTCATGCCTCACCCCCCTAGCATGCTGGGATTACAGGGATGTGCCACCACACTCACTGTTTTATTCTTTTTTTTAAGAAAAGTTTGGGTGCAGAATCTGTCTGCATTTAATAATGTTCTCATTAGTATGTATTTCTCTGTAACTTTCAGACTCTAGAAAATCTCTTCTACTGTTTTGCTAACATAAAACACTTGCTATTTTTTGCCTTTGTCTTAACTTAGTCATTAAGAGTGAACTCTGCTTGATTTTTCATTGCTACAGAAATTTATGTGTCTATATTTCAAGAATTTCAAATAAAATGCTGTCTCATGAACTTTACATAATAATTTTCAGCGACTGATTTGTTCTTACAAGATGTGCTAAATTAGCCAAGAAGGTCCATACAGACACAGACCCTGTATTTGCTTCAGGCTCAGTCTTGTAGTCAAAGAGTGAAAAGAAGCATGTCTTTTGAGTCCACTGGCCACTACAGTTCACAGACTCACTGTATTACTCACTAGACTCATAGACTCACAGACTCACTGTACTGCTGCGGAAAAAAGTGAGTGAGACAATAAAGTTTACAATGAAGATTTGATTCAATTTCTTAGAGTTGCAATCTGGGTGAATGTGCAGGTAGTTCATAATTCAAAGTTCTTTGATGAGATATTTCCTTTTTTTTTTCAGTGCTGTGTGGATTGAACTCCGAGCCTTGCACTTGTTGCTAGGCAAGGGCTCTACCACTGAGCTAAATTCCCAACCATATTTCCTAATTTTCTAGGTGAGAACTAGAACCAGAGGAGGCAGACTAAGTGACAGGGCCAAAGGATGTGTGCCGAATCACAATCCAGTAACCTTTTTGCTAAATATGTCTGTCTCATAATTATAAGAATCACTAAAAGTAATAACAAATAGTTCTAACTAGATACATAAGGTAAAATAAAGAAGGTAAAGCTGATTAGAAAATTTGATTGTTATCAAGAAAAATACAACAGAATAAATTCAAAAATAAAACATAGAAGAGCAAAATA
This sequence comes from Hystrix cristata, assembly GCA_004026905.1. Classification (NCBI taxonomy): domain Eukaryota; kingdom Metazoa; phylum Chordata; class Mammalia; order Rodentia; family Hystricidae; genus Hystrix; species Hystrix cristata. Next base: position 53,126 of record PVJO010007316.1, read on the forward strand.
ACCTTAGAAAAAAAGAAAATTAAGGTACCACAAAGCTACTTACCTCAAACATATGGAAATAAATGAGACCAGGATGAAATAACTTTCTAGGAAAGTATAATTTACCAAGCTTGACAGAAAAAGAAATTTTTAAGAATCTAAGAGGTCTGATTCCCATGAATAAAAGAAATAAAGCTGTAAGAGAGAGCTCATCAAAAATAAATAAATAACTCAGTAAATGCAGATTGTTTATTAGCAGAAGTAACCAAACCTTTAACGAAAAGGTAATCCATTTAAACAATTTAAACCTTTCCAGAATATGTGAAGGAAGAAAAAAAAAAGTTAAGTTATTGATTAAATGGCATTATACTAATAATGTCAGAAATAGCTAAGACAAACTAACTTAATCCTTACTTAAATAATAAACTATTAAATAAAAAGGAAGAAGAAAAACTGAAGAAGTAAAGAAGTTTCACCTGAGTGGCTTGAATAGATGTGTTTGGGAATGTCCCATGTACCCTTCACCTATCTTCCTCAATGTTTACCTCATGTGTAGCTTTGCATGGTAAATATTATAGCTAGGAAATTGATATTGGTAAAGTCCATTGAGGTTATATGTGTAAGTTTTATGCAAATTTTAAATATATGTATCTTCATGTAATTATCATATTTGAATCAAAGAACTGCCATACACCATGTTTCTCTCAGTCTCTTTATAGAGTCCACTCCATCCCTAGCATACTGGTAATAACTAGTCTGTTCTCCATCACATGTGTCTATTTTTCAAGGATGCTATTGAAAAAAGCTTTATATGACAAACACATGGCCAACCTCATTTGAATGGGGAAAAACCAAAAGCATTTCTTCTAAAATCAGGAACAGGAGAAGTGTTTCCACTTTCACCACTCCTGTTCAACGTAGCACTTGAAATTTCAGCCGGCGCAATCATGTAAGAAAAATAAAAGGCATATAAATAGAAAATGAAGATTTCAAATTATACTTATTTATAATGATGACACTTTACATAAAAATCCCCAAAAACTCCACCAGAAAACTTTTAGATCTGATAAACAAATTCAGCAAAGTGGAAGGATACAAAATCAACGAACAAACATCAATCACTTTCCTGTAAACCAATAGTGATCTCACTGAGAAGAAAATCAGGGAAACAATTACTTTCTCAATAGCTTAACAATGCCTAAGAATCAGGGTTGGGGATTAGCTCAAGTGGCAGAGCGCTTGCCTAGCAAGCCAGGGCTGAGTTGGATCCCCGGCAAAAGAAACAAACAACCAACCAAAAAACAAAACAAACAAACAACAACAACAACAACAAAAAGGCAATGAATATGGGTGAGAATGTGGGAAAAAGAGACTATCTTACATTACTGGTGGGAAGGTAAATTAATGCAGCCATTGTATATATTACTATGGAGATTCCTTAAAAAACTAAAACTATAAATAGAACTTAGCTCACTTCTACTTCTCCTGGTTACATTCCCAAAAGAATTAAAGATATCTAATATGTGAATACTTATGTTCATAGTGGCACAATTCACAATAGCTAAACTCCAGAAACAATCTAGATGCCTGCCAACAGATGAACAGATAAAGAAAATTTGGTACATAGACACAGTGGAATATTATTTAGTTATAAAGAAAAATGAAATCATGCCATTTGTAGGAAGATGAATGGATTCAAGACCATCATACTAACCAAAACAAGCCAGACTCATAAAGTCAAATGTTGCATATTTTATCTTATATGAGAAAACTAAAATAGGAAGAACGAAAGAAAGAGGGGAAGGAAGGAAGAAAGGAAGGAAGAAAGAAATGTTCTAGAAGATAGATTCTTGGAGAGTGGAAGGGGATCAGATGGTGGTGGGAGGAAAGGAAGAGGAGTTAAAGAACTGAAATGATCAAAATATGTTATATGTATGGTCCTGTCCCCCCAACCATTACTATTCTGTACTGCAAACATGCATTAAAAACAACAAAAAAACTTTCTATAGGGTTTACTGTGATTTAATCAAAACCTTATCACACATAAAAGGTTTGAAGATCTTCACTTGCTTTCAGTAATGAACTGCAATGAATTTTGTTTAAAAAAAGAATACTGCCTAAGTGATATCCCACATTACATAATCTTTTGAGATAAGCATTTTTCACTCAGCACAATTTCCTTAAGTTTTATCCAAGTTGTGGTATATATTTTACTGCTGAGTAGTAGTCCATGGTGTAGAAATACCACAGTTTAAACCATTTATCCGATGAAGAACACTTGAGTAAGTCCAGTTGCATTCACATACAGATTTTGGGATGAATATAAATTCTCAGTAATCTTGACAAATGTCTAAAAATGAACCTACTTGGTCCTACGGAAAAACCATTTTTAGTTTTGAAAGAAATTGTCAAATAAGTTCTTAATTTTATATCATCCTCATTGCAATTTTAAAACCATAGTTAGTACCATGCACAATGGAGAAAGATTGAGATCTTTCCTTCTAAGATCAGAATCAAGACAAAAATGTCCACACTTGCCATTCTGTTCAACATAATTCTGGAAGTTCCAGCTAGAGTAATTAGGCAGGAAAAAATAGTGAAAAGCATTCAAATTGGAAACAAAGAAGTAAAATCATTTTTGTTTACAAATGATATGACCTTATGTGTAGAAACCAAAAGATTCTACAATGACCACCAAAACAGCTATTACAGCCGAAAGATGAATTTACAAAAGTTTGCAGGATACAAAATCAAAAGTTACTACACACTCAGAAGAAAGGATGCCAAAGGAAAATGAAAAGAGCAATTTGAGCTAGGGGTGTAGCTCAGTGTTGGAGCGCTTACCTAGCAAAAGCATGACCCTGGGTTCAATCCCTAGCACCAGGGCAGGGCAGGGGCTGGGGGTGGGGGACTCCACTTACAACAGCATCAAAAAGAATAAAATAAGAATACAATTAATCGAGGTGGCAGGCGTTTGGTATGCTGAAATCTACAAATGTTGAAAGCATTAAACACGGCATAAATAAATGAAAAGTCATCCCATGTACATGAAATTGAAATTTCATTAATATGATTTCAATCCTACCCAGAGATTCACTGCAATCCATATTAAAATATCAATATCGTGTTTTTTGTCAAAACAGAAAATCCGTCTCAAAATTCGCACAGAATCTCAAGGCAATCTAAGTAGCCAAAACAACCTTGAAAAATAAGCACAAAACTGAAGACTTCATACTTTGATTTTAAAAACTTAGCACACAGCTACAGTAATCCAAACAGTATCAGACTAGCATAAAGACAGAAACAGAGACAAATGGAATACAGTTCAGAAATTGCGCCTCACATATAAGACAAAATGACTTTCCACAATGTCGCTACCATCACTAAATGAACAAGAGTTTTCAATAAATGTTGCTGGGAAAACTGGATATCCACATGCAAAACATGAAGTGGCCTCTTAGATTATACTGTATAGAAAAATAACCTCAAAATGAATCAAAGACCTAAACATAAGAGCTAAACCATGAAACTCTTAGGAAAAAACATAGGATAAAACTTCCTGGCACTGCATTTGGCAACAGTCTCTTGGCTATAATATGAAAAGCATAGACAACAAAAGAAAATATAGATAAATTGGGCTTAAAAACTTTTGTGCATTTAAAATACTATCAATAGGTAAGGAAAAGGCCATCCACAAAATGAAAGGGAATATTTGCAAATCATGTTATCTGATAAGCAATTAAAACCCAGAATCTACAAAAGACTCCTACAACTACAATGCAACAATCAAAAATCTCAATTAAAAATGCACAAAGGACTTGAATAGACATTTCTCCAAGAAATATATATAACGGTCAATAAGCACAGGACAAGATGTCCACTGTCATAAATCATCAGGGAAAATAAAAACCATAATGAGTGGCCATTCCACACCCATTATTATGGCTACTATTGGGGGAAAAAAAAAAACAACAGAAAACAGTGAGTTTTGGAAAGAGTATGGAGAGATTGGAACCCCTGTATATTGCTGACAGAAATATAAAATGGGACAGGCACCATAGAAAATGGTATGGTCATTTCTCTAAAAACAGAATCACCATGCGATCCTACAATTCCTTTTCAGACTGTACACCCAAAAGAAGTAAAAGCAGACACATGAGCAAATATTTGTACACATATGTTCAAAGTATCATTCGCAATGTCGAAAAGGCAGAAGCATCCCAAATGTCTATTAACTGCTGATTGTATGAACAAATAGTGGTCAGTCATACAATGGAATGTTATTTAGCCTTAAAAATGAAGGAAGTACTGATACATGCTATAACCTGGCTGAACCTTAAGGACATTATACTCAGTTGAGCAAGCCAGTCACAAAAAGACAAATACTATATGACTCCACTTACGTGTGGCAATTAGAGTAGTCAAATTCGGGGAGAAATAAGGTAGAATGGTGCTTCCACAGGCTGTGGGATTCAGGGTAATGGGGACTTTGCACGCAACGGGTACAGAGTGTCTGTCTGAGGAAGATGAAAATATTCTGGAAACAGATGGCGGTGAAATTCCATCGTATGTACCTAGCGACTGCATATTAACAGCACAAGTACAAATGAACTACAGTCATCTGGGTAATAACTGGGTAGTGACTCAAGGAACAAATAACCAATAGCAAAAAACAAACAAACAAACAAACAAATGGGAGAGTCAGGAGTCTCAGCAATTTGAGTTTTTAGATCAACGGAAAGCGTTGATGAGGAGATTATCCTATTGGTGTGGCCTCCCGTCTCAAAACAGAGATTTGCAGGTGATTGTGCCTTGAAACTACTTGGATTTCTAGAACTAAAATGAGACTCTGTTTTGGGAATTTTCAAAGGTATTTTAGGGAATCTTGGCATCCTTAATGACACCAGTCATCCTATAGTTCCATATGGAAAAATAGTTTTAATTTTCTTGGAAAAAGAATCAAGCCATAAAATTATTTCTACTTGTATAGATTCTTGTAACTTCTCTTATTTGGTCATAGTTGATTCATACAGAAAGGTCAAAATTTGGAGTCCTTTCCAAGAAGTAGTCACTCCAAAAGAATGAGTCCAGGAAAACTATTACTGTAGCACTGCGATCTCTCATTTACCAACTAGTTCACATTTATTTCATGAAAAGGAAATGTCTTAATGTGAACATTCACAGTGTCAGAACATTCAGAGTTAACGTACTCAGTACTCAGAATTCAAACTCTGAGTTAATTCGAGTTTTAAAAGGTTTATTTTCTATAGCCTTCTCAGGGGATCTAACTTGTTATTAATGTCAAATATAACTCTCCAGTATCAAGAAGCAGCACGTAGCACATCACACCACGGAAGCGCCTTCTCAGAACCAGCTCTCTGTAAAATATTCTTGGGAAACTTCCACCATCAGCTGAGGCAGTCTGGAGGTGCACAGCGAGATGGCTGGATTCAGATGGGGAATTCTGAGAAATCAGGATTATGGCATTGAGGGCGAATTGTAAGCAGGTACAATGCACAGAGAGATGACCAAGGATTAAAACAGGTAGGCACTGAAGGGTAACCATGAAGATTTTTGTTCCCCGAAAGGAGAAGCCATTGAACGTTTTGGTGCAAAGGGAGCTGGACAGTTTTCCTTTCACACTCAAATGTGGTGCAGACTGAGGAGGATGGAGAGTTGGAACTGAGAGATCAGCCAAGAGCCTGCCGGGGGAGGTACCGAGCCCCTGAACTAACACAGGAACAAAGCTTGGGAAGTTCCGGGCGAATTCATGCTTTTTGAGTCTAGTGTTCAATATTGCAGGTGATTGTGCCTTGAAAGGTTTTCTTCCTCCCCCTTGGTTTCCACTGTATTCTTCGCAAGATCAGAATTTAAGAGTGATTTTAAAAGACAGCTTTGCTCCTTGCTAGCGAATGAAACTTGAGATTTTGCTGTCTGTGTGCTTCTTTTCCTTGAGACACAAGACTGGCACATGCTCTTTCTTTCTCAAAAATGACATGAAATTCATGTGTTCCCCCTGACAGGACAGTACTTCTGCCACTGCCCGGGCAATGAAAGTCATGAACGGAGCAGGAAAAGACATGAGGCATAATCAGTTTTATTCTCCATGAAGAAGTTATTACACAAATAATGAGGCAGAACCTCTCCGATTTTAATAATAATGGAGTGGATATCATTGAGATTACTGAATCAAACTAATGAATTAGCCAGTGTTAAGAATAAAAAAAACAAGATAATAAATGCCAGGGTGTTTTTTGTATCCACATGCCCTTTAAACATACGAACTGAGAAGAACTACAATTTCTTATCAGTTACACCATCTCTTCCAAATAATAGAAAATAGTATATAGGAGTGTGTGGAGATGAGGAGCTGAGATTATCCCTCCTTGAAGGAGAAGATGCAGGCGCAGCAGCGATGCCCAAGGCCAGGCGGGCGAAGTGAAGGCAGGTGAGATGTCGCAAAGAGGAGTACAGCTCAGCCTCTCTGCAGAGGAAGGGTTTAAACACGGCGGCAGCAGTGGACCTCTGCTTCCCGGGCTGCATTTCTAATCAACATCCTCCACTGGCCCTCTTCTCACTGATTACCGTAGTCTTCCTTCTGCCCTCACAAAGTGGCACCAAACCACCCATCGTGCAGCAAGAAAAATGACAACTAGTAGCACCCTGGATATTTCGTTATTCAAACTGGCACAAAATGAGTCTATTCAATCCACAGGAAATTGAACCAGCCTTCTTTTCACTTTTGAGACTATACTTTAACTAATAAAAAGTCTATCTTATTTAACATCAGTGAACAAGACTCCTCAAATGAATTTGTCTTCCTGGACCACTGTTAGAAATAATCTAGAGGATTATAAAATGTTCTCCTCATCTAACCTAGCAACATGACTAGACTCATTATTCACTTTAAGTTAATGAGATTATTTGTTCCAGTGATGCTATTAATGGATTACATAATATCCATCAGATAAAATACTAATAAAATGTTGAAAGCAAGCAAATTAAGTCATCCCAGGCTTTGAGAAGCAATGACTGAGGCCTCCATGACAGTTTGATTTGTAGGAGATTCACACTTAAATAACGGCTCATATTTTTCTCCTAATACTGCTTTTTGTGAGATAAATCTGTGACATCAACCAAGACTAACTAAATGTACAAATTCAAACTTCTAATGGATATGATGACATTTAAAAGTCTCGAAGAGCCACTTCATGATACTAAAGTCATCTCATTTAACTCAAAAGTAATTTTAAAATATTTGAAAAAAGAGCTGAGCGTGTCAGTAGTACATATTGGTCAGGGCCGAAGGGTAAAGGGAATAACACACAGATGTTCCATATTTCTTTATAACCTACAGTCAATGTTGGTTTTTTCTTATTAGAAGCATTCAACAACTATTAAAAACTTCATCACCCGTAGGTGATGCCTTCACATTGACATATACTTTATATCATTTAAATAACAAACACCATGTTGAATTATTAAAATATCTTTGTAGATACGTATCTCTATTTTTTAAAAATACATTACAATGATAGCTTGCATTTGTTTGGCAAATTCACACTTGCATCACCTCTTTGGATTTAAAACTTCTTTTGCGAAATTGATAGGACAAGCATCATTTTACCATTTTGCAAATAAATAAAGACAGTGAGAGATTTGTACTAAATCACCCAATAATCTGACTCAAAACTTAGGGATGGTTTCACTGAGCCCCTTACTCTCCTTCAGTGGTAGGAAAGGCAGAAAGAATTAGCACCTGCTGTACCTGATTCTTTGTAAGTAAGCGTGAATATGTAAGCTGAGATTGCTAAAAAAAAAAAAAAAAAAAGAACTAGTATTACAACATATATGTATATCCATCACACATTTTCCCAAAAGGATATTAAATTATTTATTTATCTTCATAGCAATACTCAAAGTAATTCCAAAATAGCACAGACCAAAGATGAGTCACCCACCCCCTGGAGTTCAATTTTACTATGGCTTAGGATAATTAAATCAATGGTAATTACAAAAATGACTCTGTCCTCTTTGACCAAAAAGTCCTATCTGCCAGGAATTATGTTCAGATCATTTTCGCTTGTACATGTAAATTTATAATACCACCACCTCGCTTTAGCGTAGCATTTTAACTTTTCAGCAGCCAGTACACACTGTCTGGGTTTAATGAGAAAACTCTTTATTTCCCTGTTTTGGGGCCTCACCTTGTGAAGTCTGTCATTTCCATCATGATCATACACATCTGCTTGGCCAGAACAATGATATCATTGCCGCTGTCGTCCCACTTGGCAACTTCAGCGTCCAGCTTGCTTTTCTCTTGGTGGAATATCTCCACCTGCTCAGCTATCTTTGCTTTTTCCTCCTGTGGTAGTTGTGCCATGATGGCCTGTGTGGGTTACCGAAAAAAAAAAAAAAAAAGTGTGTGACTAATGGTGACAAAGGAAGTACAGACTGTGTTGATTCTGCCTCCTGTGGATGGTAGAGCCAGATCCTGACAAGCTTTATGGGGTGCTCTGCCTTTCTGGAACGGCCAAGAGCACAGGCTGGCAAGGCCCCCTAACTTCCTGTGCCCAGTCTCATACACAAAAAACTACAGAGAGATCCAAAAGTACATGTACGCTGACAGTAACAGAACTTCTCTGTCGCTTTGATGACATATGTTTGTTCAAAAGAATCTATTCTTGACGATTTTTATATTTGGTCTCAGGAAACTTCTATCAGATGAAAGAATGTACCTTTTTCAACACTGAAATCTGTTCAGAGAGGGGGAAAAAGAAAAGAGGCCTTCTGTTGCTGGGAAGGAGAGGAATTTTAAACCGTATCTGAGCATTCAAGTACACTAGGGAGGGGAGATTTTATGAGTATAAATTAAGGCGTCTGCAGTGAGGTGCCAAACGAAAGTCCCTTCCTCAGGGCATTTCGGGAATGACATGCCTAATCTCACCCTTCTCCCTTCCTATGTGGAACTCCCTGTAGAACCCTCAGGAATGTACACAGAGGCGTTATCATGGGAGAAATAGGTTGGGCATTCTGCATCTGAAATTCTTGGGTCTAGATTTAGTTCCCATTTCTAAGTTTTTTGGATTTTGTAATATTTGTATAAACTTTCACTGTTTGAGCATTCATAATCCCAAAATTCCAAAATCCAAAAGGCTCCAAATATCTGAGATATTTTGTGTGTTGCAACACAGTCATAATATTTTGAATTTCAGAGTGTTTCTGATTTTGGACTTTTGGATTAAGGTTGCTCAACCTGAATAGGTTTAGGAAACAAAGGTTAATTTTCAACAGTTCCTGAGTACAGGAATGTAGGAAAAGAGTAACAGCAGTTTTCCTTCTCATCATTCAAGACTTTTCCTTTGCAAATGTGCATACCCTAAAGTATATTTCTAAACTCAAATTAAATACTTGGGGCAGATTTAAAATCATTTGCAAATGACAGGTAAAGCAACAAAAATTGGAGTCACCTGATGTAAATATTCCCAGATGAGGTTAAGCAAGGCAATTCTCTACTCTTTCAGCTCTCATTCTGAAAACAAGTGTCTTTTTTGTAGTTTATTTAGTGCCACATTTTTCAGGCCTTTTTTGCTTTTTTGGTAGTTTTGGTATTTAAAATGGTCCTCAGGTGTAGTGCTGAAGAGCTTCCTAATGTTCTTAAGCTTAAGAAGGGCATGATGTGTCTCAGGGAGAAAATACATATGCCAGATAGTTTTGTTTAGGTAAGCGTTAGTGCTGTAGGTCTTGAGTTCCATATTAATGAATCAGTGATGCAAAGTACAACAAAATGAATCAGAAATATAAAATAAGAAGTGTCCATTAAACATGTTTATATATTGGTTGGATGGAGAAAACTTTGTGAATTGCAGCTCTCATGAACCTAACTTCGTGTTTCCCTAGCAGCAATAATTAAGTATTCACCCATTAAGTGTTCATGATTACTTGATGGAATATAACTACCAGAAATAATGAAAAGTGACAGTTTTTGTTAAACACCGTTCGTGTAGGAAACCCTACATGAGATGTCTGGCATCGTCTCATTACATCTTCCTAGAACCACATGCAGCTGGGTTTGCAGACAGGACTGTGAATAATACGACAGCACCTCCTCCATCCTGGAATGCATGCGTAATCCAGAAGAGAGGCCCAAAGTGCATAACTTGGTGGATCTAGAGTTTTTGCAATGAATGAGTAAAATTATTCAAGTAAGGTGCTATATAGGTTGTAAAGCTGCACTCATAGGAATGAATTGGAGGGGAGACAGTTAAGGTCTAGTGAAAATAGCAATGGAAATGACATTTAAAAAACTGCCCTCCTTGGTACTCTGCTACTGACTTTGGTTAAGGTCTAACTTGTGTATCATTCCAATTTCTTAATACATAATGGTGGAGTAGTAAGCAATTACCACAAAGGTAAAGACAGGCAGCAAACAAAATTTGAAAACGTATGTTTTCTCCGCCAAGAAATGAAAGTAAGCATGCGTGACATTATTGTTTATATTAAAGTATGAAAATTTCTGCCATTAGTTTTTCTTTCCACCTACCCTTACATTATTGGGAAGGAATGATCGAGTCAATGTGACTATCTATAAATAGAAGACTGGCATGATTCCTTGGGTATATACATTTATACAAGAACTATGCTGAAGTTTGCTTATATCAAATAAACCACTTCTTTCAAATATTTACCATTGTCCTCATTTTAATAATAATGGTATCTGAGTCCAGATAAATTAATTTAATTGCTAATAGCACACAATTTGCTAGTTGTAGAAATAGAATTCAAGCTCGGTTAACATCATTCTTAATTGTACATAACTAGATCACCACACAGGCCTGTTGTGCTTATGCTGTGCACAAGGGTCCCCAGCCTGGTGGGGCAAAGGTCCCTGAACTTAGCAGCACTGCCCACCAGGCTGCACATCCTGGTGTTGGGTTTCATAAGCCCAGGGTAAGGAATGTCTTTGCTTGATTTGCTGTCCAAATGCTGCATCATCTTATTAATACACAGTCATGTTTATGAAATTCCATTCATGTGTATGTGTAGCTATGTATGGTCTGTGTGTGTAATTATAACCAATATTTAAAAACCCAGATTGGTGTAAATACAAAGAAAAAACTAAAACATTTAGAAAAAATATTTTAAAGTACTTTTATAAGTTTTATGATAAAATACACAGTTTATCATAAACACACATTTGTAGTTCTGTATAAATAACAAGGCAGCTATTCCATTGCACTTTCAATAGGCTTGGATTTGAAGAAATTAAACACGGACTTTTTTCTCTCAAGTATCCTTGTCTGATGCCCTAATGACTCACTAGATTCATTTTTCCTTTTTATTCAAAAGAGCTAATCTGATTTTATTTAGATGGCAGAGGTCCTAAGATACCAGCATGGCATCTATTTACTAGGTGCTTCTCTATAAAGCACATCTTCAAGACTACTAGAATACTCCAGACTCTGTTCAGCCCCAAGAGGAAAATAATGCATCTTTCACTGTCCCCAAAAGGTTACTTTGTGCAGTGAAGGGTATGTACTTCTCTGTCAACCACAGCACTTGAGTTTCCGCTGTACAATTTAGCCCTTGAATATTAACTGCCTTGCTTTGCTCTGTAAATAATTTCTATCAATGCCCTTCCCTTGATTTCTCTATGTGCTTCTTAAGGTAGAAGCCTACATATCCTCTGCTTAGAACAAAAACTCAATAAATGCCTTTGGATTGACTGCTTAAACATTTTTCTACTCATTGTATCAACATATTCCAAGAGAAGCTGCCAGATTTGACAAATATTTTCAAAGGACAAAATTCTGAAGAAACACTGGCCCCTTCAAAACATATTTGCAAAGGAAGGTGTTATTTCAACTCTAGGGGTACTTGACCCACAAAATGCCCTTAATGATGTGTGACTTGGATGCAAGTATCATTACTTTTGCTTCTGCTTACGTAGTTATCAGCAAGTGGAAGTCTTTTCCTAAATATTCTTAAAATGCTCTTGGCTTTTAAAAATTCATAATTGACCTTTTCTGAAACTGGAATTTAAAAAAAGGTTATCTATAAACAGCAGATCACAAACTGCAAAATTTGCAAGTTAATCAAATTAAAATTCAACACATGATTTTTAATTAGGCCTTATCAATGTAACTCGGCAGTTTGAAATGTTAACACATTAAAGTCATTCTAGCTAGGGGAAAAAATAGAGGCTGTCTGTATTAAAATCAAATTCAATATAAAATATATAATTTACAATTGTTTATTCTCTCAAATTAAGGGAACATGAAGAATATTATTTTCATGCCAAGGGGAAAGGAAACCAATCAGCTTTTTTGTTGATGTGATGTGATCACTGAGGGCAGTCTGAGAGTTTCTCCAGCTTCTACCCACGCTCGCCAAGCACAATCTCCAGATTGTTTATCTGGGATCCAAACAAGGGAGATCAGGGATTAAAACCTAGGATTTCTCCCCTTCCTCCCAGGCTTGCAGTCTTTCCTCCAAACAATCAACCATTTGTTATGATTAATGGAATAAACTCTACCATTAAAATAAAACTGCAAATCCCTGATATAAGTCAGCAACCATTAAAGAGATCTGAATCTCTTCTTCATCCTAAAGTTCCAGGAGCACAGGATATAATTATTTTTACAACCTCCAGAGGAAAATTATTTTTGAAGTATAGGGGACCCAAACTCATGACTGTTCCTTTCTTAAACACAGAGCAAGGGCTAACATTAAAGCATCAAGTACTAGAAGGTTTATGAATAAAGATTAAAGGGCTCAAACCCAACCTGCCCACTTCTGCTGACTTGGTTTTCAAACAGGATACTAAATATAAGCAATTAAGGAGTGGGTCCTTTGATTCTTACAGGTCTCAGACAGTGAAGTGAACTGGAAAACTGAGATAATTATCCCATTAAATGAAGAAAAAACTCCCATGATTGCCTGAGTTCTCCAGCTTTTTTAGGTAAGTCATTTGGTCCAACTGCCGAGCACCACCATTATCATCTTCATCACCAATTTAATACATTGCCTAGTTATATGATCAATCCTGATGTACGGCAGTTCTCTTAATGTTATTATGAGATTAAAAAAAAACCTGCATATCACCATTATATCTACTAGGAGATGGGGCATGGAATAGTTAAGCAAGTTGTTCCAAAGTTACACAACTTTGCCAAGCCCATATTCTGAAATCAGATTTTTATGACTCCAAATAACATATTCTATCACCAAGATTAAGTATCCAAGTATTGTCACTGGCCAATTTTAACTATGTCATCCTGTGAAGAAACAGGTTATAAGACGCCATGCCCAGAATCAAAGGAAAAGAACCTCCATGTATTATGAGATTACCACCATACTGTCCATTCCCACTCCAATTCTCATTCTTTCTCTCACTCCTCCTCAAACCTCTGTACATAAGCAGCAGTCAGGGACACATAAAGCAAATGAGAAATACTCTAATTCTATAATTTGAGGGCACTGTTGGAGGAGGGGCTTAGCTCCCACTCTAAAGTCCCTTTAATGCACCATTTTCTGAGGGAGAATTTCTACGAATAAGAAAACAAAACGTGGTTGTTAGGAGGGAGGGCTGGCTGCTGGAAAGAGCTAAAGCCTAAGCCAAACAAGAATTTTGTCTCCTTCACAGTTTTGACCAGTTTATCACACTTTGCGGGTCTAAAGTTGGGCCATCTATCATCTCAGCAGCTCAGTGCACCCTCTTACTTCCAACTTAACAGCCATAATTCCAGGCCTCTGATTTGTCATCATATAATTACAGGCCGCAGGAGGCTAACTCAGTAAGTAATGCTGTCTGCTGCAAGTTAATCACACAGATCACATGCTGGACCTCCAAGACAAATTATCAAGTGCTGGATTATTGGAGTATTTTGTTCCTACTATCTTGGACCATGTTCAAAATCATGTTGGAAAGAAAAATCTTTTGAGAAAAGGCAACAGTGTGAAGAAATAATAAATGATCAAGATGGGGATTCAGATGAAGTTTGTTTCTACTCATCATCATTGACTTGATATCCAACAAATCAGGACACATTCTATAGAAGTATGTCAGGCCTCTATTCTTCCACATGAAGTAATTGTGCCCGTTGGGCAGGATGGTCATTAAGAAAGCAAGGTGAGGGTCATAACATGTCTTGGTCTTTGATAAAATGAGTCAGCTGCACCAGGGCTCTGTCTACACTGACTTGCAGTCATTCAGTGAAATGAACTGTGAATTGATTAACCTTTGGATAAGTTGCTTATATTTGCTCTTTGTCACCGACATAAAAAAGCCTATTTTTTCTTCATTCTAAAGATGAATTTGACTTGATTGATGAATTTTCTTGGTATTATGCCAACACACCTTCAAAAATAATCTTGCTTAATGACCTTTCTAATTTTCAATATTTAGGGAATTTTTAACAGTCTGCAAAGAATTTTGAAAGAAGGGGCCGCTGTACTCTTTCAAGTACTTTCTACTTCACAATCATGTAATCAGAAGGGATTTGTCTTCCAAAGGATGATGATTATCACAGCCATCCTTTCCTGAGTACTTATTACATAGCAAATACTATGTCTATTATTTTGTTAATATTATTAACAGTATTACTCACAAGAATACTATTATTAATAGTTAAAGAATCACATTATTAATAGTATTACTCACAAGAATACTATCATGTCTATTCTTCACGTTTTACAGATGATGATGTCTAAAGACGATGGGTCTAAACTCAGAATTTAAATGATCAGAGCATGATCCTAATTCTGGGTTTTACAATTCAAACCCAAATCTGTCTAAAATCAAATGTACTGTGTTTTTGATGTTCTTTTACCTTCTCATTTCTCCTATCAGTGTTCATGTACATCATTTAGGTCATTTGATGTTTGGGGTGAGAATATTAAGGCATAACACATAAGTTGGGTTTTCAGTAAAATGCCTTTCTTTTTATTTATTTATTTATTTATTTATTTATTTATTTATTTATTTTTGTGCCCGGGATCAGACTCAGGGCATTGTTCTTGCTAGGTTAGCACTTTAACCACTGAGCTAAATCCCCAGCCCTAAAATGCCTTTCTTGACTCAACATTTTCTTGGAGTTCTCTTCATTTCAATCTTTGATTGTTTTCTACTCTATTTCATAATTGCTAGGCAGCGCAGAGTTTTCCCAATATTTACCCTAAACTATTACCCTTTTCTCAAGTTCATTCTTCCTATTTTTTTCTCTGTGCAGAGAATTAGAATATCTAATTCTTAGTCATTCTATAATTTGATTGTTTTTGCTTTGTGAAAACTGAGGGAAATGTCACACTCTTACACAATCTGTATGGATTTAATCACCCACACATCTGCCTTGAGTCCTTATAGCTATCCTGCAGCAGACACAGCTAATCTGGTCCAATTCCAGGTAGCTCTTTAGACAATTTATGTTGGTTGGCCATGGAGTATTAAAATTCCATAAAAGCTGGCATATTTTTACGACTCTGTAATTTCTTTTTCCATCACATGGCAGAAAATTTAGCTCTAGCAACAGGTGGGTAAGTGGAGGTCAGCGTTTTTCTCTACTTGATAACTTTGAACCAAAGTGTTCTTGGGTACCATAGAACCTGGTGCAGAGTATCGAACTACAGCCCAACTAACAAAGCAATACCCTGACAGACCATTTGCCATTACTTCTTAAGCTAGTAACAGGCTTAGAGATGTCACTTAGGACAATGGTGAGAGTACCATGCAAAATTTAGCAGTGTCTCCTGTTTATCTAATCGTGATGCCCAACCCAAATAAAATCAACTCCACACATTAGAGTTGATTTTGGTACAGTTGTTGCTTCAAGTGATTGACAAAGAAGAAAGTTAAAAGGAATCAAGATCACCAGTGGTTATTTTCACTGTGTAAAATGAGAATTGTTATAGATATCCCCAGATGAGAGCAGAATTTGATGAGTCATCCAATCTCTTGAGTCCCAACTTCTGCAATTCTGAAATCTTCTCAACCATTTTAGGGAGCACAGTCCCCGTGCACTCAACCCAAGTCCTGGGGGTCCACTCACCCGTGCACTCTGGCCTGCAATGAGCTGGTCATCCTCAGTTTGAACACTTGTCCGGCTACGCACATCATAATCTTCCTGCTCAAAGTCAGAATCGTCCTCTAGCTCTTCTGGGGTCTAAATATCAAGAGGAAAGGAGAAAATTTTTACAAAAATGTAAAGAATCTTTAAGTTGGTAACTTTCACCTCCATCCACATACTTCTTTATTCCAAAGGTTAAGCAGCACCCTGGAAAGAGTTTATAGGGTGTCAGGTGTAATAAGAATTACACAGGTGAGTATTGGCTGGAAAAATCCTGAAAATCATGCTGCTCTAATTTACTTGTTTTAAGAAAATTCATTTTCCTTACTATTTCCTCCTACAGGTGTAGCAAGTCTAAGTTTGAGTCTTTATGTAAAATGCTTTCAAATTTTAAGAAAAAATTATATTTGGTTATTTTTTCTACCCCTCTAAATCTTTTGTAACATAGAAAAAAGCCTACCAATAACAGAATTTAAATCTATTCTTCTTCTGAAAGCCTGTTTTGGTCTAGTCTAGATCTTTTTTTCTCAATGAAAGAAAAAGGATTGATAATTTCCAGGCCAGCGGGTAGAAGTCTTGAAATACCTGGCGTGATTGCTAAACCACAAGATGTAAAGGTTACAGGCAGACTCTGCGGTCAGGACTGCGTAAGGATGACTCCCCTGGCGACCATGAGCAAACCATCTCCCTCTCTCAGCTCTAGCTCCTGCCTCTGTAAAGTGGCGCTGACAATAGCAGCTACCTCCATGACTGTTGTGAAGGTTAAGTAATGCGCTGCGTATAAAATAATCTGACACAAAGCAGACATTTTAAAATATTCGCCATAATTTTTACATAGGATGTTGAAATAAATATATTCAACAGATGTTTGTTTAAAGTGAAACTACCAATCACAATGGTACCTCAGTTCAGGAACTTAGTTCGTTCCATTATTCTGGGAAAGATGGCCACATTCATGTTTGGGCAGGACAGAGGGCGACAGTTTTGTTCATCACTCGATGCAGAGTTCACGAACAAAAAGAAGATGCTGCCAGGTGCTTCTGTCAACCAAACTGTTCCCAACAGAACTGTTCATGAAAAGAAGTATCGCTGTACTTAGCATCCACTCAGGATTAAAACCTCTTTCGTATGTAATATCATCTTCACTCAGGTAAGTACAGTGAAAGAGCAGCCCGTTTCTGTTTAGAAACGAGGAAACCATCGTTCAAAGAATTCATACAGTGCGGTCCATGTCACTGAACTAGCAACAGAACCAGAATTTAGACTTAAACAACCATGTCTTCCTAATTCCAAACACATTGTACTTTATTTGTCATGATGGTGATGGTGGTTCTGTGTGTGTGTGTGTGTGTGTGTGTGTGTGTGTGTGTGATTTTTTTTTTCTATTACAAGTTAGGCAACAACCAGAACTACAAAATGGCATATATGACATAATGGCTTACTCTAGAGTTAGATTAACATTCTTTCCTATCTATAAAGTGATTTGGAGAAAAGATAAGAATGGGAGCCGGTGACGGTGGGCAGGCCCATTATCCCTTCAGCACTCTAGTGGGCTAAGAGGAGCAACTTAGCAAGACCTTGTCTCAAAAGAATAAACGGGTTGGGGATGTAGCTCAGTATGAAGGCCCAGGGTTGGAGCCCCAGTGCCACACACACAAGCACATGCACACGCACACACACACGCACACACACAGATAAAAATGAATCTATAAGCCTTGGAGTAAAAGACCTTCTCACCTTTAATGGCAGTGATACCAAATAACAGGCACCGACTGCCCATTAAGTGCTTTATGCACACTGATTCAGGAAGATTTCTTAATACTCCTATGATGTCAACACTACTTTCTCCATTTTATAGCCAGATAAATTGAGGCATGAGGTCTTATAATTTACCCAAAGCATCTTAGGTCAGGCAATCCCACTCTACATTCTAAACTACTGTGTTCAGTTAGCCCTAAAAGGACATGCTTAGGGAAAAATGAGGATGGTGCACAAGGACAACAGGGGGCACCAGTGTGAGGCTCAGCTGTCAGCACAGCCTGAAAGCGGGACCACTTTCCAGGCCTTTCAAAAGAACAGACCACAAGCACCAGTAGCAGAGAGGATGCAGCTCCCCGCTCCTCATCCAGCAGGACCCATTTTTATTCCATTGATCTCTTTGGCTACCTTAGTGCCATTAATCAGGTGTGGTTACTGATGAAGCCTTGAGATTGGTCAGACAGGCATAAAATGGGGCCCTTCATGCCAATATCCCATTATGTCTAGTAATTTTCCATATTTTAGCATATCACTCTTGTTTTTTCTTCTCTCTTGCTTGTTCTTTCTTCTCTCTTATTAACATTCACTCAGTCATCTGCACATGTTCAATTTTCTTTCACAGGAATATTAAAAGAATGGGAAGGGAAAGAGGTTTTGTTCCCATATTCTGTTAATTAAACTGAGGGTGGGGTAGGCAGAACCTGATTCAAATAACTGGTCATATTTTTATTGTGGACAGAGATAATATTCTCTGCTCATTCCTTACTCTTCTGGAATGTACTGAGAAACAATTACAGCAAACTGGTAAATTCTGCTGACAGATGAGATGACAAGATTACAAGCACTTTTCATCATTAGTTCTTGAAAGGGAGAGAGAAAAGTAAAATAAAAAAAAAATCTCACTCAACAGAAAAGAAGCAGAATATGACAGGTCCTAGAGCACTGTGTTTAAACATCTCAGTGATCTGTGCAGTGAGTACACGAGTCAATTACAAACCCAACCTGACAACATAAGGCTATTAATGATGAGCTTCTCTTCAAGTGACAATAGCCTCAGAACCAAAACAGAGAAAACACTCTAAATAAAAAGTAATAGCCTGGATGTGGGCCCAGGGGACCTGAGCGACTTAGGCTCAGCCTACTCACAGCTATGTCTTTGGCAAGCCATCTAATTTTGCTGCTTATGTGTCTCCTCACCTATAAAATGGAGATTATTATTGGTATTTGCTCTGCCTGCCTCACAGGACCCCTTAACACACACACACAGGCACACACACACACACACACACACACACACACACACATATGCATGAAAATACCTTGCAAGCTATCAGAATGAACTAACTTTATAAAAGATAGTGATAATTAGTATGCTTAATAAAACATAACACTTAATAACTACAATAGCAATAATAGCAATCATTGTTTACCACCCACTGGGACAGGCATTCAGATAACAGATTTAATCCTTACAACAATTTAATGAAATAAATTTAATCTCTTGCAGACATATGAATCGGCTCAGCATCATTAAGCAAAATATCTAAGGTGTCACACTTTGCAAGTGGCAGAACTAAGGGAAAAGTTGAGGTTTCCAGAGCCCATGCTCTTAACCCTCATAAATACCACCCAAAACGGATGTGTTTAAAATGTTTTCGTGTGACTGAAACATGCAACAAATCCACCCAAGCCAGCCACATAAATCATTCTGTGCCTGTGTACTTTGCTAATTGCATGTAAATGTATCTCCTACTCACGCTGTTATTTTTTGAACTGCTCAATTTTGAAAGTATGAGTATTCATTTTTCAGTCAGGCAAAGACCTCCGTATATTGAAAGAGCCGCACAAAATTAGAGATGGTTTACAAATGGGCCCAGAGAGATCAGATTTGTCTTATAAGGTAAAGAAATCTGAAAAACCGCTCGGTTTACTGGCATGAGGCTAAAGACTGAAGGTCAAGCCTCAGCTGTGCTCCGAAGTGCTCCCAGACAGGTCTTCTTACAACAAACGGAAGTCACTTTGGGCTACTCCTGCGTTTGCTGCTATCTATCGGGTTGTGCTGTTCGCTCTGATCTGCGAAATGGCACACAGTATCTAGCCTCAAAATCTCTTTCCTCTAAATCTGCAATTTATCCACATTCATTTATGCCCATGACAGAGGCTCAAGATCCCGTCTCGTCCAGAGACTCAGCACATCAGCACATGTCAGCTGCAGAATGGGACCAATCTACACTCCTCTGGTATTTCATCTCTACAGCAGCCTCTATACAGAAGGAAAGTAAGATAATGCTGACGGATTCAGAGTTATGTCACTTGTGTGTAAAATGCCTTGAGGACCATTTAAAGAAAAGTGTCAAATGTGTATGATAATTTCTTTGAAAGAAGAAAGGAAAACATAGGTTGGCAGATTTCGGGTAACATAGAAGGAAGACTTTCCCAACACAACTCAATATAAATGAGTTGCAGACTAAAAAGTAAAATTACAGATCTAAAATCAGTATTTAAAAAATTCTCCCAAATCAGGATGGGTTGGCCACAAGTATCTCTAGCTTGAATTACTCTGGAGACCTCCTAACTGTTCTCCCTGCTTTGACTTCTGACCCTTAAATCATATTCTCAACAGCATAGCTGGGACGGTCCCATTAATATGTGATTTAGGCAACGTTATTCCCTTGCTCATGACCCTGCAATAGCTCCATCTCATTCACCTTGGTCCTCAGGCTCCCAGCTCCCAGCTCCAGCTCCCAGCTCCAGCGCATAGTCATCATTTCCTCTTTCTGAAAAACACTACCCCCTAATCCTTCTGGCTAATTCCCTCCTCTTTCTCCAAGTTGATTTTCAAATGTTACCCAGTCACTTACCACCTTCCATAAAATTCATGCCCAGCTTGAGCTCTATCTTTTCTGCACTCCTGGGCTTTTCCGCACAGTCCTATATACACTTGTTTATTCTCTAGCTCCTACGAAAGGGATATTAATTCCACAAGGACAGTGAATTTTATTTACTTTGTTCACCTTTCTATGCAGGGCTCCACCAACAGTGTGGAGTGTCTAGTATGCATTCAACAAATACCTAGTAAGAGAATAATAAGGATTGAGTAAAAACTTTAAAAATACCAGATTATTTCTAATTAATTTAAAAAACAAAACTAGGAATCTAATGGGATTCCCCTGATTAGCTGGATAATAACAATTTATACTGAGTAAATTTTTATCAGACAGATAGCTTCTAAAGTCTTTTCAACCTTTTATTTTCTTTTCTTACTAGTACACGTTTGCAATGCAAAATGTTTATATTCCTTGTGTAGAGTTGGCCCTTGTACATAACACGTCATAATTCTTTTTCCTTTTTATTTTCAGTTATGACAAATACTGACTTCAAACCCTACAATTTTAATATTGTGGACTCACTTAAATTCTAAGTCATTAGTCAATTACTAATTAGTTTTAAAGATAAACTTCACCCCAGCAGGAAAAAAAAATATTTATTGAAAACTGCTAAATGCTACATTTATGCCAGCTCTTTATTGGCTACAGAATACATTGCATTTGTTTCCACTCGCAGATAAGGAAACTGACAGAGACAGTAATTAGCACACAGATGACCACAGGTTAGGGAAGCTCTAAATTTTACACTTTACTTTTGCACAGCCTCCTTGTGGTCTAGCAACATTTTTATAATGTATGTAGCCTTAAAACAAAAATTCCTAACAGTTCTGCTCATCAAGCAGTTTAGTTCAATCAACTTACTCATTTTTGGGACCTAACAAACTAACATTGCACTACCTACATCTCAAACCTTGGAATCAAAACGGACTCCCCTTGACATCTAAGACTGCTTTTTACCACAGCGATCACCACAGACCCAGCTCCACAACAATACCATATCCTCAAAATATACATGCCCAAACTGATGTCTAAACCATAACCTTCCTTCCGCTCGCATTTCACACTGAATCTAAGAGATGTCTATAGAATACCGTTAAAATTTTAAAATATCTTACAATGTTATGGGGCACCTTGGTACACAGTTTGGGAGATGTGAAATTGAAGTACAAACCTTCATCTGAACCCACTCCCAGATCCTGTTATTTTCTTGCCCTTGTCTTTGAAAGCATTGCATATAGCCAAATTAATGTGTTCCAATTATTAACATTGAGTGTAGAGATATCATTTTAACCTTTTGTGCATAATTGTTATGAGGAGCAGCTACTGTTTTGTCAAATATAGATGTCCCAACACCAAGATATTTTTACTTCTACCTTACTACTTATCTTAATTTCCAATAGGAAATGTTTAACTCTTTTGTATCTTACATGTATACTTGGACCTCTTTATTAGCAGAATTCTTGTTTATGAGTTTTCCTCCTTATTAAAGTTTATTTCTAACATCCAAAATTAATACTCATGATGCTTCTGTAGTTATTCCCAAACACAGGAGAATGTAAAATTTTCAGTCACTCAGCAAATATACTCCCTCCTAAAGTCAAACTACACAATACCCTGCCTTCTTATTTATGATGTAAATAAGCTCTTATTCTGTAATCTAGTGTCCTTTTCATGATTAGTTAGTGTCATATTCTTTGTGCTTTTGGTTGATAATGTTCTGCTTAAAATGGCCTCAAGAATAGTGCTGAACTGTTAGTTGCCTAGCGTCCTCAAGTGTAAGTTGGGTGGCAGGTGCCTCACCCATGTTGGATAAGATTTACTCCAATATAATTGGTGCCAGAGGCTGTGAGTTGAATGTTAGCGTATCAACAATATATATTAAATAAGGTATCTTTAAACAAAATGTATGAACTGGGTTGTATGTTGAGGAGTTGATAAAAACATAACCCGTCACTCATAGGAGCCTAATTCTGTATTTCTCCTAGGAACAATACTTCAGTATTTGCTAATATAGTGTTCACAGTCAATTTATAAAACTATTGCAGTGGATGAGACCTGCCTCTGCATTGAGCTACCAGTTTTGCCTATTCATTTTCCAACTACCCTGTAAGGATAATCAGAAAACTCCCGTGTATCTGACAGACCACAGAGCACAAGTATCAACAAGCAGCACACAAAATTCAGGCTCGCAAAGCAGGTGAAGTGTGGACCTGAGTGAGAAGTAGGGTCCAGAAAGGTGAGATGGGAATGCAGGCAGTGGGAGCTTTGTCTACTTCAGATGGTTGCCTGGAGCTGGCCCGGAGCACTCAGATATCAACGTCATCATTAAATATGTATTGATTGCCGAGAGCAAGGTGATAGAGAATTTGACCCTTCAAGGTCCTTTCTGTATCTCCCTTTTTTTTTTTAAGGGAAGTTTTTTTCTTTTTAAAATACAATCAATAATTTGGGAGGGGGCAAGTCAGGTTTGCTGGAAAAGAAACAGGTTCCATTGTCTAATATTCTTTCCTGATTTCATACAATGGGATGTTTATATGGCATGTAGAATTAATCTTCATATTCAGAGAAGAAACCAAGAAGTCATTTAACTACAAAATGAAGCCATTTGTGTGCCAAAAGGAAAAGGATTTTAAAAGTACCAATTTGTACACACTGTACATTTCTCTCTTCCTAAATCTTAAATGGTGTGAAATTCATCTGATCAAATCATTTGAAATGTTGAGATGGAGAACTGACACTTCATGTGACAATGATATGGCATTTTATCTAAACTTGTGAGTTTTTCTACAGCTCATGAATGAATAAATGAACGATGGCTATAAACTTCCTCAGCCTCTCAGATAAATGGCTGTCACAAAAATATGAAGGCTAACAAAGCAGAAAAATGGCAAGAGAGGGAATATGTCTTGAGAATTATAGTGGGGTTTAGTGCCAAACGCTTTGAAAACATAACTCTTATGGTCTATTACCCTATTTTACAAGTTAGTATGTAATGGAGGAAATAATCTAATTTGTTATAGGCTCAAAAGCCTGACTATTCTTTCTCTCTTTCAATTCTCACATCTTTTTTCTCTGTCACCTTCCCATCTTTCAAGGAATCTCTCTCTCTCTCTCTCTCTCTCTCTCTCTCTCACACACACACACACACACACACACACACACACAAATACACAAAGTACTTTGTTATGTTCTAATCAAAGCATCATAATGAAGGGAAAAGAAAATATAAAGTCATTCTCTTTGGAAATTTCACAGTCTAGAGAAAGTAGCAGACATAAAAGGGAGTAGTGTAATAAATACTATGACAAGCAGAAACAGTTATAGGTAGTTAAAATGAAAGGTCATTATTGATGAAGGGTAAAAATGTAGGGAGAGAACATTTACCCAAACTTGAAAGATAGAGCTTTGCAGGTATAATATGGGCAAGTTTAAAGCACAGGAAATCATGGCCTTCAAATTCCAAATTTCAACTCCACATTGCTAAGTATAATTAGTATTGCCTGATACAATTTATCGAATTCTGTGATTAGAATTGACTGTGGAATTCTTATAAAAGAAAGACTCATGACTTAAAGGCAAATCAGAAGATGGCGTCTGGACCATTGAGTGGAGGAGGCTGGGTATTCTGAAGAGAACAGACGTCAATAAAGAGCCAAAGAGCCCTTCTGGTGGTGCTTAGCTCCAGGCTTCCAGGATCACTTCAGAAACACTGAGTTGTGCTCTGAATACCACATCAAAAGGTACTATGTCTGGATTTCTTGGCTTCAAGGACTCCAGGGATTGGAGAAGAATCCACCCCACATACGAAATCCTCACAGAACTTGGGACGTTATTTCCCCAGAGAGAGCAATACTTTCCAGATACTTCGTCCAATACCTGAGAGACTACACATAGACAATGAAGAAGGTGGTTGCACTTGCACTGTAAGGTTTGTTGGTCGGTTGGTTTTTGAAGACAGGATGTTGGTTTCGATGTGCAATGATTCCTCTGAGATATTTCCTATGTGAGCTTAGCAGATATACAGTGGCTTTAGGGCAGCTCCAGAGACACTCAGGGTGTCGGGCATGAGGATACTATTTAGGGTTGTCACCTCCAGTGCATTAGCTGTTAGGTATGTGTAGCTCATGAAAGATTTAAATGTGGCTGGTGCAACACTTTGAAATGATGACACTATCGATACATTTGACTAAATGAAATATATAGTTAACGTCATAAATGATTTCATTTGGGTCTTTTTTTTTGGCTTTTTAATATGTGTCCTAGAACTTTTTAAATTTAAAATATGACTCCTATTATATTTCTACTGGATATCATATCCTTGAAATCAGTATAACACAAGCCTCCTCTCTGCTTCAATCACAACGGCCATAAGTGCATCTGTGTCATCAATTATGCTTCTGCATATATAGTTTATTCGAAGGAGTGCTGGGACTAATGAAGCTGTACCCTACTGTGCTAAACTGCTGTTAGGGAAAGAAAAAGTCTTGAAGCGAAATATTATACAGCAATTAAATGGGATGAGGGATGCTATGTGGCTTAGAGATAGATACAGGCATATTTTGGATGAATAAAGCAAGTTACAAATGATACAATGAGTCTTTTAATCAACTCTAATGTGTATCTTTGAGGTGAAGGTTCAGAAAATTCACACCCACCTGACCCCACAATTCTGAGGATGGGAAGCTAGTGGTGTGCAGGAGGTTCAATGTAAGGCTATCTAGTCTTATTCATAATGTTTGAATAATTTTGACAAGGAGAAAGTAATTACCTATAATAATAATATTATTATACTAACACTACTAAGCTGAGGGAATCTTCACTTCCTTCCACCCCAGGATTGTCCGATCTGGCAGGAAGACAGCGTGAGCAACAGGCACAAATAGCAAGTGGCAGAGTTGCCCCTAAGACATACGAAATTTAGGAAATAATGTAGGTGAGCATCACGTCATAGGATATTGAGTGCAAATCTGCGCTTGTGCAAACCTGGGCTCATCCTTTTGTAAGTAGAAAGTCCACCTGGTCTGATTAACAAGCAAAAGAACTTGCCAGGTTACATGGAGTAATTAAAAAAGGAAGAAGACATCAATTATTTGGGGTGCCTCTTGACCAGCTCTGCACTAAAGAGGTCTCACATACCCTGATCATCAGCACAGCCTTTCTGATGTCCCGAACACCATCATACACCAGGCGAGAAGCATCGATGAACTCATTTTCCTCAAATGGCTGAGGGACGTTGGCGCTCAGGGCTTCAATGGCAACCTCAACTTGTTCAGCAAAGCGTGGCATCACTGTGTTATAGACAAAGAGAAAAACAGGGAATTAAGCAGTCTTTCTCTTACTGTCTCTCACCGTGGCCCTCAGGCAGGGTTGTAGATCCTTCTATCAAGTTTGGGATGGGTCCAATGTAGTGGTTTTTGTGCCCCTTATACAGCAGAGGACCACGGTCATGGTTTGCAAAACGGAAAGCTTGCAGAAGTCATTCAGGGTGGTAGGTGGGTAACCTTATTTGCAACCCACTTCTGTTTGTTACCAACTGAAATGTTGGCCAAGTTTTCTTAACCCTTCCAAACCTGCTTCTAGGTCTCTAAAGTATAAGGTCCTGCCCCTGGATTCAATAGGACAATGCATACAGAAATATTGAATGGAATCATCAATAAAGATGTAATATCAGAAAATACAGTCATAGACAGTGAACAGCAGACTCTGAGCCACGTGGCTTCGAAACAGCAGGTGAGTAAGATGATAGCGCATCCATTCCACTTTCATGAAGAATGTAGGGATAGGGGAGAGTTTTACGATGGAAATGGAGGGAGTTTATAGAAGGACTGTGTGAGAGGAAACGGAGAAAACACAAGATACTCCAGCAGAAAGACCCAGAGAGAGAGAGATGATCACCGAGCTCAAAAATAAATTGTT
This sequence comes from Hystrix cristata, assembly GCA_004026905.1. Taxonomy (NCBI): domain Eukaryota; kingdom Metazoa; phylum Chordata; class Mammalia; order Rodentia; family Hystricidae; genus Hystrix; species Hystrix cristata. The sequence goes on from PVJO010007316.1 coordinate 79,731, forward strand.
GCATTTTATAAGGGTCACTGGATGTAAAAGAAGACACACGGAGAAGTTTTGAAAATGCTGACACTTCTTCCTTTTCACAAAGACACCTGCACCCCCCGCCGAAGGTTTGAGAAGGGAAACTCACTGGTATGTCTCAAATACTTCCTCTGACTACTTTAGAAACGCTGCTGATGCACTGATTTTCTAAAATGATAATTCAATTTTTTTCAGCTGTTATCTCGTAACAATCAATTGACAAACAAAAGTCAAAAGCACAATTTATTTTATTTACAAGGGCAATAAAATAGAAACATCATTCATTTATTTCCATTTCTGAACTTTCATGCCTGATTCATCTTTATACTCATTTTCATCCTCTGTGGATACGTTAACATCCATTTTAATCCCTGGTGTGAGAATCTCTGCTAAATTACTTCACTCTCTAGGGTCGGAGCATTCAAGATAAAACACTCCTAGAAAAGTGTATTTCTACTGGGAAAAGTCAAACATTTAAAAATTCTTTAAAAAAAGGAAAGGAAGGGTTAGAGGCAAGCAGAATAACCATTTTTTCAACAGAAACTACCAAAAAGAAAGCATACATAGTGTGAATTGCCTTCTGTGGGTAAATTGTTACGATTTTCATTTAGGATTTTGAGCTGCATTTCGGTGAAAAGAATTTGGAGAACACTGAGCTGTACTGATACAAATATGAATCAAACAAAATCAAGCTTTCTGATATACTATTACGTTGATTTGATCATTATGCTGTATGTACATGTCTCAAAACCTCACACTGGCTCCTATAAGTGCATACAATGATTATTTAAGAATCGTAAGGAAAATTATAAAAAAAACCCTGTATTTCTAAAATTAGCACACTAAACTCAGGTTTAAGTGTCATAAATATACACAATGATTATATATCAATTAAAAATAAAATTTGAAAAACTGTATTTCTAAAACCAATACATTAAACTCAGGTTATTTTATCTATTCTTTTGTATTGGGAAGAAATATTTCTACATTATTGAACAATACGGGTAATTGAAATTGACCTCCTTGAGCATCAAAGCATCTTTGTATTCATTTGACATTTGGAGAGGGATATTTTCCTTAAATAAAATTACTAATTCCCTTTCTCAAACTGAAACTTCTGAGTCCTATTAATTCTCTTCTATTTGATGTCTAAGCTACCATAACCAGGAAGATTAATGATCTTACAGCTTTCCCTAATATCAGATGACACATATATGAATAAAATCGTTTGCCTTTATTGTACAACTGATAAAGGGTTAGTACTCTTACATATATAGAGAATAAATACACCTATAAATGAATAAGAAACAAGCAGAAAACTTGACAAAAGATTAGCACACTCTATTCACAGAAGTCTGGCTTACTGATAAATACACAATAAGAGGCTTGAGGGGCTGTGGATTTAGCTCAGTGGTTTGAGCACTCGTTGAGCCAGCACAAGGACCTGAGTTCGATCCCTAGCACCAAAAAAAAAAAAAAAAAAAAAAAAAAAAAAAAAAAAAAAAAGAGGCTCGATTTCACTAATAATTGCAAAAGTAATATCGTAAGCAATGGGGTAACATTTCATACTGGTGATGGGAGGGGCAAATGAATTACAGCATCATAATTTTACTGAGCTGGTAAACAAAGGGGAATCCTTTTACGGTAGATGAAGTATATATCATTTTGATGTTTCCACAAAATCTAGTAAAATGAAGCTTTCTGGTCCTCAACAGTAGATCGGGGGAATAGTTAAGGCAGAGAATGGGCAATATTAACTCCCAAAGAAACGCTGATTAGGCAGGCTAAGAAGCCTTACGCAGGGTAACAAGAATATCTTGGTATCTCTGTGGCCACAACTGTTTCTCATTAAGTCGTATATCTTAAGAATTATGAAGAAGAAAATTACACCAAATGTGAGAATGAAAATAACTGCTCTCACATAACCCTCTTAGCAAGCTACACCTCAGCTTTATTCTGACTCCTCCTCCTCAGGAGGAACCACTGTGAGGCACTCACTCCAGACTCACGGGCAGTATATCAAGACAGACAAGCAAGTGATTTCAGGGACAGCCGATGTAAAAAAAAGTGAGTTCTGAGGTGAAAGCTTGACTGGGAAAAGCAAACCAGAAAAAAGAAGATGATGTGTGAGAAATTTAAAAATACAGACAGTGGAACTGGGGATTTAGCTCAGTGGTAGAGCACTTGCACAGCAAGCACAAGGCCCTGAGTTTGATCCCCAGAACAGCCGCCCCCAAATACAGAGAGTATTGTGCATAGTTTAACATGTTCTTATACTTTCTGAAAGGACGTATACTGCCTTAAATATATACCTTTGAAGTAGGAAGGAGAGCCATCCATTTTATTAGTGCCTGCTCTTTTTTGTATCTTTGAATTATTTTATAATTCAAATATTAAAAAAATAAATTATTCTCAAAGGGGAACAACATGCTGTAAAATAGGGCTCTGAGAAAAAACATTCTATCACATGGCATAGAACTAAACAGAAACCAATTTTGATCAGTAGCTTTAAGTGGAGAAGTCCTCCAGAAATTCTAACTATGATCAAATGATTAATAGTCTACCTTAATAGATGTCAGCTGGAAAGCTGATTTAGGTTGCACCTACTTCCCACATCTCACTGCCACGAACACATCTCTATTACTTATTACTCGAAGACCTCTGTGAGTGTAAATTGGTAAAGTAGGGGTATCGGTGAGCTGTATCTGTGCAAAGTTACTCTGGAGAAAAAAGTGAGAGGGAACAGCAGTGGGTGACAGGCAATCTTCCCCCAATTTCCTATTGACCTGATTGTGTACTCAAGGGAGAGACAGGAAAAGTATACCT
>PVJO010007317.1:0-82641 GCA_004026905.1 Hystrix cristata
CTTAATCCTAGCGCCCTTAATCCTAGCATCATATCCTTGACCCCAGAAGAACCATGCCAAACCAATCAGTGGACTAATTTAGTAATCACACGCTCTAGACTCAGCCCCACCTATGACCACATGAGGGTTTGGGGGGACACCTAGACACAAAGCATAACAGCCGCTCCCACATTCCTTCCCTCAGACACTGTGAGAGAATGTATATTTGTTGTTTTAAAGTTTAAATTTGGAGTAATTTTTTACACAGCAATAGATAACAAATGCACACAGCTCGCCCCTCTCCCCCAACCAATTCCTGCTTGTTCTTTGCATCTTGGCTCAGACTCTTCCTCATCCTGGAAGCCTTCTCTGACTTCCTGTCCTAACACCTGATGATTTAGCCTTCCAATATCCTTCTGCCTTCCCTGCCCGGACTCCACCTGAACAAACCACCCACCATCCATCTGAGTCCGTGCATGTATGATGTGGCTGGCTTCCCCTCCCAGACCCTAGGGGCTGGTGGTCAGCCTAGACCTGGCTTATCAAGATGTCCATTCCCCTGGAGCCACTATTCCAGGCTATGACCTAAGCCAGGCCTTGAGGGTCAGCCCAGGAGCCTTTGTAGGAGATATTAGGAAAAAGGTGATCTTTTTCTGTGGGAGTTGCTGGGTGGAAAACGTGAGCCCGGACCTGCATTCTGCCAGCTCAGAGGAAGGCCCACCTTCTAGATGCGGCCAGAAGAAAGAGATGAGCTGGGAGATAGGAAGGGATAGATTTCTGATGCAACTGTTGAAGCATCTGGATTCAGCTGTGCCTGAAACCCATGTCTATCTCTACTCCTTTTTCTTTCCTGTGATGATATCTGTCACCTTTAGCTAAAAGAGGTCAGGCCAATTCGTCCTCATGGCTGGAATTAGTTCCCCAGATTCCCAGACCTTGCTGCTTCCTAAACTTACTGCGCAAAACTGCCTAAATTTTGTACCACACTTTTGCCTACCTCCTCCAGTCTCTTGAAATCAGAACTGCATCATATTTATTTCTACATCCAGAGCAACTGCCACAGTGAAGTGTTTAGTGAATAATTGTACAGTGAATCAATGAATATCTTCTGACTGGTCAGGAAACTTTACGAGATCGACAAAGACGAGTCACATCTTAGAGACCTGCTCATTACAAGACCAGTATCCCCAAGCGCTCTCTGAGTTGACAAAGGATTATTATTTTGTAATCCCTCTTCATCCAGATCATGTCTAAGGCAGCCATACCGTGGAACAGAAACCAGGCTCCCATAATAGAAAAACAAATCTGACCCAGATTTTTCCTGCTTAAAACAACTTTCAGTGACGTTTTTGGCAGAAGTGGGTAGAAGAGACTGAACACATGGGTTTGGGGAATCTTCTACATTGTAGGACATTGTTTCATTTATTGATTGATTCATTTGGCAAGCTCTAATTGACAGCTACTACGTGCCAGGCATTAAGCACACTATGTCATCTTCACAACCAGCTTCTAGGGCAGTGTGGTTGCTGCCTCTTGCCACATCAGCAAGTATCCTAAACTTAGAGACTTAAAACAACACGTTTACATCTGCCAGGATCTAGATGCAGCTCAGCTGAGTGCCTCCGGGCCCAAGTGTGCCCTGAGGTTGCAGTCAAGCTGTCCACCAGGGCTGTAGCCATCTTGTTTCCAAGTGCAGTCGTGTGGCTATTGTCAGGCACAGCAGATTCACTTGCAAGCTTCCTCACATAGCTTCTCCAGGGTGGCCTCACAACATGGCAGCTACCCCTGCTGGGCAACCGACCCAAGAGACAGAAAGAGAGTATATAAGAGAGAAGTCAGACTTTTCTAATACAGTCTTAAAGGCAACATACCCACCGCGTTGGCCACATTCTGCTCAATAGAAGCAAGTCAGTAAGTCCCGCCCACACTCACAAGGAGCACATTATGAGAGGGTATGAATATCAGGACCTAGAGTCATCAGGCAGTCTCAGAGGCTACCTGCCACAGGTGAGGTCTACTTAGCCTTCATTTCATACCCAGAACCCTCCTAGTTAAACAACTTGTCTAGGTCACTGAACTAGAGAGTTTTCTAAAAAGTAGTTTCCTAGTTCCCCAGGCTAGTCAGGAGTGAGATAAAGGAAGGCAAGAAGGTGTTGGTAGGGGAAAAAAAAAAAAAAAAGGATACTGTCTGTGTTAATTTCTTAGTCAGATCGTCTCTAGAGTCAATGGTAAGAGAGCGGATTTAATACAGGACATTTTACAAGTTACAACATTCACACACACGAGCCAAATACAGGAGAGTGCAAAATGTCTCTGCATGCTGGAGACCTGAAAGATCCAATGAAGGACTAGGAGCCCACAGCCATGTCTCATGTAATTCTGTGTCTGCACTAAAGGGCTGAAGAATCTATACTGGAGCCAGGATACAATGCTCACAGCAGAAATGAAGACCAGAGCTTCCCTGAAACAAACAGCAGCCATCCTCCAAGACAGCAAGGCCCGGAGCTCCTTCTGCAATGAGAATAGCCGAGTTCACTTCAGGGAAACCAGCCACAACAGAGCTTCTCCTGGGCAACAGCTGCCAGTAGTCTTCCATCCCCTTCTCCTTTTGCTGCGTCGTCAGTAACATTCAGGTGGATCTCCTACGCCCAGAACCACACCAACTTAGTTCAGCTGGGCGTTCCTGCTCAAGTTGACCACAGTAAGTCCACCACAGTTACCAACTGATGTGCAATTGATTACCCACAACTTGGTAGCTTAGGGGCTTAAAATAAACATTTATTAACTTATTCTATGGGTCAGGAATTCAAGAGTGGCTGAGCTGGTCTGTCTTAGGGTCTCTCATGAGGCTCCAGTAAGCTGGGTCCAGGGCTACTTTGGGCACTCAATCTAGGCAGAGGATGGTGCTTTCCACATGGCTTTCTCAAGTGGCTGATGACCAGTGGCTTCAGTGCCTCACCGCATGGACCTCTCTACTAAAATCATGCTTAAACACCTTTAGGAGGGGAGTTGGGCTTCTCCCAGAACGAATGAGGCAAGAGAGCCTAAGCAGAAGGCATGAAATCTTTGGCAACCTGACCTCAGTAGTCATATACTGACATTTCTGCAGTATCTTGTTGGTTACACAGGTCAGCTCTATTCATCATGGAAAGTGATTACCCAAGGGCATGGGGATACCCAGAAGTGAGGCCCACTGGATGCTGGCTACCACAGAGTCCTGAAAAATTAATAATCCTCCAATTCAACTGTTATTGTTGCATAATTCCCTGGCTCAAAGGTGTCCAGAGTGTTCCCATGCACTGTACCACATAAACAGATTTCCTTAGTTCCATTTCCTACCATCTCTTGGGGGGATGGACCAGACTTCAACAGTCCACACAAAGATCTTTGATGATGTGTCCACCCTGCCCCCACACTCTCTGTTCTAGGGAAAGGCCTGCCCCACCGACATTGTGCCCTCTTCAAGAGCAAGTCCTGATCAGGTGTGGGGATATGAGGGTGAGCAGACAGTACCCTTCCACAGGGAACTTCCACTGAAGGCAAGGAAGTAGGTTCTAGCCAATTAATAATAATCTAATCACAAATTATACCAAGTTCTCCCAGGAAAACCTACAGTAAAATCATACAATAGGGAACTGGCTTATTCTATGTGTAGTATTTGAGCAGGTAAGTAATTAACTAGGCTGGACAGGGGCAAGTAATTAAGTATCCTGGAACCTAACTATAGGTTCAAGGATAAGTGTTTGAAAATCCAAAATGACAGTAGCTTAAATAAAGCAGGTGCTAATTTCTCTCTTGTCCAGAACTCTGGACAGGTATGGTACCAGTCAGCAACAGGGACCCAGGCCCCTTCCATCTTGCTGCTCTCTTCTATGTGGCTTTCTCATATCATGGTCCAGAATGGTGGACAAAGGACGCAGAGGAAAAAAGTACATATTCCTGAAGCCACCACAAGACACTTCCTCTTACATCTCAAAGGCCAGAACTTGGTCACACAGCCACACTTAGCTGCAAGGGCAGCTGGGAAACACAGCTTTTATTCTGAGCACCCGTAAGTCCAGCTAAAAACTGGGCACCTCAGCCCCATGCCAAAACAGCCACACCAGTCAACCGAATCTTGCGTTTACTCTGTGCCAGGCACTTGTTGCCTTTGGAGATCATGCCAAGTGCACAGCTTCAGCAGGTCAGGGCTGGGGATGAGAATCTGCCCTATAATGCCCAAGTAGCTGGTCCGGGGACCACATTTCGGAAAGGGAGGACTGGGTTTCCAGTTCTGGCTAAGATTTCCTCCTCTCTCGCTCCCAAGAGCTTCAGGCCACTTGTTCAGTGAGCAAACAGAAGGAAATGCAGGAGGTTGGAGGGAAGGAGAAGAGACTGGTCGGCCTCTGTGTACGCTCCAGTCCAGTGTTTGTCCACTGCCCCCGGCCATTCACCCCTGCTGCGTTGCCCTCTTTTAGTCCTCACCGGGAACAGGTATGAGGCTTCTATTTGTAGATAAAGAACCTACCCCCTGGACCTGTTCTTTGAACATGAGCCCCTACCTTCTTCCCTGGGTTTAGGCCCCCCCCCCCGGCCGTGTCACCACAAACTTAAAGAAGGGGCCAGGGACAGAACCTAGAGGAAGTTCAGAATGCGCTTACCCTACACGGGTCTGCTGTTCAACTGCTTTCCCCTCAACCCAGCAATCACTGAGAGAGCTGCTCTGTGTTTCTGTATTTTGGAGGTCCTGAAGTTGGAAGAGGAAGATAATCGGCACCGCTGCCTGATCACAGCGCAAAGTCTACCTCTGGACAGCTCTGCGTGTCCTGGATGGACCTAGCTCAGAGTGCGCAATGAACGACGTGGCTGGAGGGAACCACAAGTGAGAGATGCGAGCAGAGACAGCTGCCCGCCAACCACCACGGCTTCTGGCAAACGGATGAGCCCTTACTAAGCGCACTGTTTTCTCATCTGACCCCCAGGAAACACCTCTGCGAGCAGGTCAGCATCCTCTTTGTGCAGCTGTGGAAAGGGGCGGGGTGGACGCCTCAGGGATGCCCAGAGATTTTCCCAGAGAGGCACAGCAGGGTGGGCAGTGGGTCCGCTTTATTACTCCCGGCCGGCTGGCCGGCCCTCCCTCCCTCTCACCAGCATTAGGCCGGTACTCAGAGCCCGACGCTATGCATGGCCAATATTTGAAGTATCCCATTTCATTTTTCCTCAATGAATTTTTACAAATGCAAAAATAGGACTGTGAGAGGCAGGAGGCTACCCAGAGAGAAAGACAGGAAACGAAGCGGAGGCGTACAGCAGCCAAAGCCTGTGTCTTGGGGCAGCCAAAGCCTGTGTCTTGGGGCAGCCAAAGCCTGTGTCTTGGGGGCACCCCCCGGGCCCGCCCCTCCCGGGCCTCCCGCGGGCCCCTTTAAACGGGCGGCGGAAGGGGCGGTGGGGGGCGGTGGCGGCGCCCAATGGGCTGCGCGGAGCGTCACTTCCCTCGGCCCGGGCGAGCGGCGAGTGGCGGGGGGCGGTGCGGGGGCGGGGCGGCCGAGCAGGCGTTGGCAGCGGGCTGGGACCCACGCGGCGCCGCGGCCCCCTGGCCTGCAGCGCTCCCACCCCGGCGGCGGCGGCACGATGCCCTTTGACTTCAGGAGGTGAGTGTCGCGAGCCCGGTCACCGGGCGGGACCCCCGGCCCGCCGCGGACGCCGCCAGCCCTGCATGCACACGCAGCCCCAGCCTGGTGCACGTCTGGTCAGGCCCTGGGGACCCAGCCTTACACGACGCCAGCCAGAGCCCAGAGGCCCCCGGCGTGCAGCCGGAGACGAACCCACCCGCCGCCGCTCTGCAGAGCCCCCGCCCCAGCCGCCAGGACACCTTGCATCCCTTCCCCCCAGCACGGGAGACAGATTTCCTCCAGCCTCCAGATGGGAAACAACCAGCATCTCCTCCACCCTCCCGACCTTCCTTTAGCGGACCCCACCGCAGCTTGACAGGTGGGGCCCAGGCACCCCGCTTGGAACGCAGGGCTGGAGGCTCCAGCCATCCGCACAGCAGCGGGAGGCAGCAGCGGGAGGCGTGCAGGTTAATGTAGCCTGAGGCATCTCCTGCCTTGGCACCTCTGGAGCCCTGAGCCCCCTCCCTGCCCCCGGCTTGCCCCTGTACTCAGAGTCCAGGGGCACTACGGAAGGGGAGGAGGCCGGGAGCCTCGGGCAGGGCTCTGCAGAGAGGCCAACAGGGTTTGATCTTGGCTTTCTGCAGTCCCACAATGGGTCCTTTGTGGGGTCCAGCTGCCTCGTGGTCCACTGTTGTGCCGGGCCAGGCATTCTGGAAGCCTGCCCGGGAGGGGGTCTCCATCAGACTTCCCCTTGAGGTGTGGAGCGCTAAGGGGATGCCCTTGGCTGAGGCCCTTGGCTTGGCTGGAATTTTGTAGGAGGAACTGGGTAGAACCCTGGTTCCACTCCCTTCGTGGAGCAACTTGGTGCATTCTAGAAGTCAAGGGCAAAGTCTCTAGGTTCAGACTTCACTCACAGCTGGCTGACCCTAGGAAATGTCTGAGCCCTCTCAGTTTCACCACTTGCAAATTGGGACTAAAAATAAGATCCCCACCTGCAAGGACTGAGTGCCTGACACATCTTGACCATGTTTGTGTGGCTGGCAGCTCAGATGTGGGCATCACTGGATGAGGGGCCTCTCTATGAGTATTGTCCACGTCCATAAAATAGGGATTCTGCTGCCCGTGTCACAGGAGGGATTTTCCCCTCCCCTCCTACAGGAGTGGATGACAGGGTAAAATGACAGCCCAACCAGAAAGGCCCCTACCCTGCTGTGGCTCCACGACATGCAGCATCTGGGGAGTAGGTGTGGAGAGGACATCATCTTGAGACCTTGAACAGCTGACTTGTTGTTCCAGCCTGCTCTGATCACCAATGCCATCTGGCAAACATTTGCCAACTTCCTGCTGCTTCCAGGCAGCTCTGAAGCTGATACCAGGGTCCCTGGGACAAATGCAGACCAAGGCCAGTTATGAATAAGGAGAGCCCGCTGATGGAATTCAGAGTTCTTCCTGACACCAACAGTGAATGTTCCCCCCGTGAGAGCTGCAGCTCCACCTGACTCCTGGTTCCACAAAGTCTCCCCTTCCCTGGGCTGCCAGTAGATTACTGCTCCCTCCTGTCCCCATGTGATTCAGTGAGTTGCAGTGATTTTGATTTTCTTGGAGAAATCACTGCTTCTGGTCATTCAGTCCATTCACTCTGCACCCTCCCCACCCTCATTGCACAGAGGGGGAAGTGGAGGCCCCCCGGGTAGAGGGGCTTGCCCTGCACTTCCTCAGTGCCTTCAGGGAAGGTGAGGCTAGGTCCCAGCTGGAAGTGCTGGGGTCAAGGAAGGTGAAGGAAAGAAAGTGGATGAGACCGGCGCTGGCCTTTGGCTTTGGATGATCCTGCCTGTCACCAGCTCTGTGTCAGGCACTGATAGTTAGAGGGGACATGGCCCAGCCCTGAGCAGCAGCTGTCTAGCGCTCCCTGGGCATGCTTCAGGTCCTGAGTGCCCAGGTGCTAAAGGAGTCATCTCAATACATTCCTTGAAAGCTGGGGCTCACTGCAGAATGGTGAGGATGGACTCAGCCTGTCGCCGGTGCACTGTGGAAAGTGGGCCATGTGTGCCCAGCAGATCTGCCCTCTAAGATCTCTTGACCACAGGCCCTGGGCTTGGTGCTGAGGAATCCGCGCACTGTCCTCACACACCTTCCTCCCCTTTGATGTCCACCCATCAGACATTTGCTGGGTGTCGCACAATGCTCAGCCCTCTGCCATCTCTATGTATCACAGGGAGATGGGTGGTGTTTGACCATCCCAGAGGCGATGAGAGGACAGGGTGATGGGATTCCCGGGGCAGGGTGCCAGCCAGTGCACAGAGAATGCACCTATCATGCACAAGCATTTTGACATCCATTCCCTTGTCACCTGAGAGAAGAACTTTGAATCTTCACTCTAAATCCGGGAACTTGGAGACTCCACAGTGGCAGCTTTGTCTTGGGCCGCATGGTACGCAAGTTGGGGAGACTGGGACTGGACTCAGGGCTGTCTGCTCCAAAGCCTTCGCTCTGGGAGAAAAGGCAAAGTTTGGCAGCTCCACCACCCTGTCAGATCTTTCAAGTATGGTGAGCAGTGCTGAGGGGCAAACTATGATTGGGACCCCCATCCAACGCCAGCCATTTCAAGGCAGGAAAAAATCGGGCTTCCTGTTGCTCTTCTTACAACAGTCAAGAGAGGGGAAAAAAATAGCCACCTCTTTGCCTTATATACTTACTGCCCGTAGGACCTTATATGCCTTACATAGTTCTGTTGTATTTTCCTGTCTGTGAAATGGGAACATGAGCACACCCAGGAAAGTAGGACTGTTGAACCATGTGTGTAAAACATTTAGATGCATAGCGAGCACCCAGTAAGTCCTGACTGCTGGTTCAATATTTGTGTCCTTTAAGAAACTATCATCTCCTAACAGTCCATCATTCACTTAACTATGAAGCTTATTCTCTTACTCCTTCCGATTAGGACGGGAGCTCCTGAGGGCAAGAATTTGTATCTAGCTTATTCAAGGTATATTTCCAATGCCTAGAACAGTGTTTGGGCCAAACTCAACCCTTAGGAATGCCGCTCGGTGTGTCAAAGAAGCCAAACATATGTCGGTGTTTCCTCTAGTGGACTGATTTTCAGCTATTAGTGAAGAATCCCCCCCAACCCGTTTCTGGAACCCCAGGCCTCGCGCGTGTTAAGCTCTGCCGCTGAGCTACAACCTGAGCCCCTCCTGTCCACCCTGGAATTTGCCTTTCCTAAATTGCTTCTGGGTTGATAGAGGAGGCAGCGTGCAGAGGAGGAACCCTGCACCTTAAACAATTACTTGTGTTTGCTTTTGTTAAACTGTTTCCCTGATAATTGGATGTAGTTCTTGTGGAACTGGCCTTGTGACCTAAATCCGGGGGCGTTGTCCCTAGTTCCGGCTGGCCTGAGGCCTAGAGCACCTGCCACCTCCTCTCCTGCAGCTGGGACAGCCCCGGCCTGGGAGGGGGAAAAGGGGAGAGACTAACAGGGGACAGTCCTGTGCTTCAGGCCCAGGGAGCCTGTACCCTTCTCTCGGGAGGGGGGTGCAGTGGCAGGCTCCCCACAGTGGCAGCCCCCAAGTTGAAAGGCCAAGTCCTGGGGTGTGTCACTGCCCTGCCATGGCCAGCTGTGCCCTGGGACAGTGCACTTGCACTTGTGGAACTTCAGTGTCTTCTTGTAAGGAGAGGATGGTCACCCTCACTACCTCACGTGATAGGGTGGTTGAGGGCCAAATGAGAGGTCTCTGCAGGGTTGGGCCAGGGGCATAGCTTGTGGGGCCTGGTGCAAAATGAAAATGTGGAGTCCCCATTGAAAAAGTATTAAGAATTTCAGGGTGGTGACAGCAGAGCATTAAACCAGCCTGTGACCCTGTGTGACAGCACAGGTCCTGTGTGCTTGTGAGGCTTGCCCTGCTTTGGTCCCCTCACTGTGGCTTTCCACATGGTCTTGCCCTGTCCAGGAGGCCCCAGATCTCCTGAGGACCTCAGAGTAAGCTTTTCAAAGTTGACCTGATTTTTTCATGTCTTGGTTCCAGCCTTCTTGGATCTCATTGTTCTGACAATCAAGTCTGATTTCCTTAGTGCCCCATGTGGCCTTGTCTGATGGGGTCGACATACCTCTGTGGCCCCTCACTTCATACACCAGGCCACCATAAGGGACCCAGCATCATCAACACTCCACAGAGGGTGACCAGCATGCTTGTCTGTACTTCTGTTCTGCCTCATCCCAGACTGAACTCCAGGAAGCTAACAACAACACATACTCTTCAGCAGGCTTCTAAAAATATAAACAGGCTTAAAAATCAGATCAGAGGGAAAATTATATATATTTTTAAAAAGCCCAGGATTTTTTTTTTTTTTTTTTTTTGTGGTGCCAGAGATCGAACTCAGGCCCTTGTGCTTACAAGGCAAGCACTCTAATCACTGAGCTAAATCCCCAGCCCCAAGCCCAGGATTTTGTATTTATCAAGCAGGTACTAGTGCCAGGTGCTGTTGTACGAATCTCACACTCGTCGACTCATTTAATCCCCGGTCATCACACCACACCGATGAACCCATTGCGGCACAGCAGAGGGAAAGAGCAAGGCTGGCCAGCGGAGGAGCTGGGCCTGGAACGCTCCCGTCGGGTTTCAGAGCTCCGCTGCATCTTGCCATCTGTCTCTAAAGCTTTTTCTTTTCCATTCACTAAATTCAGAGAGAACGGAAGCCTCTTCTAATTGGATTCACTGGTTTCCTCTTCACTGGTGCTTACCCAGTTGTGCTCATTATGAAATTTAAAGCCATCTTCTTTTCTCCCGTCCACCCCCACCCTTTTTTTTTAAACTAACTTCATGTAGTCTGACACCTGATCCTGGAACTATTATTAAAGACCCCACCATGCCAGTTCGTAGCATCTCACCCTGGAGTGTCCATGCTGACTTGTGGGGGCTTTTGAGCTGAAAGCCTGTGTTCACATGCTTATCTGGACTCGACCAGGAGGGAAAATCATTCCTCCTCAGGCAGTGTGGATTCCTGACTTTGATTCTCCAGTGGCTTGAGACAGGGCTTCAGCCAGCTGTGGCCTTGGTTAAATTCCATTCCCTTCTGGTAATCTTTTCCGATTGGATTTTGCAGTTGCTCTTAGGTGGTTTTCACAGACACAGGAGAGGCAGGCAGGGTGTGAGGAAGACATTTCTGATGAGGCTTATCTGGTACCTCTAAATCAGTGAGTCTGCTGCCAGGCATGGTGGCACACACCTGTAATCCCAGCACTCAGGAGGCTGATGCAGGAGGGTCACCATAAATTCAAGGTCAGCATGGGCTACATAGTTCAAGGCCAGCCTGAATGACAGGCTGTCCCAAAAAAGGAACTCAATCAGAGAGCCTGAACCGTGGCTGTCCATCAGAATCATCTGAGGAGTGTTAAAACCCCAGAAACTGAGGCTACACCCCAGCCCAATAGTCAGCATCATGGGGGAGCCCCATGTGAGTATATTTTAAAACCCCTTATGTGACTCTACTGCCCAGCCTAGACTGAGCAGAGTTGCTGTGTCTCAGGAGGACCAGTAGCAAGCAAGGTCGGGCTGAGCTGTGGACGGCAAGACGGGGGGAGTGGAGTTCTGGTCCCACCTGTCACTCCCGTGTCACCTTCAGCAAAGTCCCTACCAGTAAAGTGGTCTTACGTATTATCCTTCCTCTTCAAAGCAAGTGCCCAGAGCAACAGCTTCAGCATCACCCAGAGCTTGTTGGACATGCAGAATCTTAGCGTCCACCCTAAATCTAATCTGTACTTTAACAAGATCTCCAAGTGATGCGTGCACAAGTCAAAATTTATGAAGTCCTGCTCTCTGGGACCGACTTGTCTCAAGTCCTCTCAGTCTGTGCTTCTCCATCCGGTAATGGTTGCCCCACCGCAGGCTCCGAGAAGGAACCAGAGTCTCCTCGTCCAGCCCAGTTTTTGGCAGGTGTATAGTCTAAGGCAGTGCTGGTGAACCTTTCAGAGCTTTCGGTAGCAAACAGCCCTCTCTGGCACGTGTACCCTGTGTTCACCCCCACTGGCCTCAGGCACACTGCCTAGTGCCTAGGGCTGGAATCACAGCCCTAATTGATCCTTTAAGGAAGTGGTAATTAGCCTAATTGTTGTCAACTTTAACATTTACATCTATTAACCTAATTATATTGGTTGTATGTGTGGGGAAAGTTTAGGATAGGAAAAACCTCCAACATGGCTGTGTGTTTGTTTTTTAAAACCGTGGCCTATAGGAGAGGCAGGAGGATGTCAGGGTTCTTTATGCTGCCACTGCCAAGAACTGGGGGCATGCAGGACACTCTACAGATATCGACTGGCCCTCAGAGCAGGTATTCTTCATCCTGTTTTATATCCAAGAAGATTGACCCTCAGGAATTCTAGGTCTCACAGCTGGTGCATCAGGGAGTCCCCGGAAACCGGCACATCTGACAGTGTAATCTAACTGCCTGTGAGTGCCTGGCTTCCCCCCGGAACCTGCCTGGCAGAACTGCTGAACAGGAAGCAAGATCAGTCTGAAAGGACTAACTGTTCTGTTTTTCCACATGGTGAAAGGCCTATGCAAGGTGAAAGGCCTGGCAGTAATTAAATCTGAGTACCATACACTGGTAACGCAGTAGTCCCTACAATGTTAGCTTTTTTTCTCACATTCTCACTTGGGTCTAGGATCTCTTGGGAGGATTGCTAGTCTTATTAGTAATGACTAATGGTTCTTAAGCTTCTAATGGGTTGAGTGCTGGGCTAGACACATCACTGGATTTAAAGTCACACTGGCCCTATTGATAGAGATGATTATTTGTACTTTATTTTCTTTGTTTTTTTAATTAGCATATAATAAAATTGACCTGTGTGTGTGCTCATCTCTGAAATTTAAGAGATTGTAATCATTTCCATCATTTAGGTAGAGAACAGTCCCAGCACCCCAAAAAACTCTCTCATACTATCACTTTATAGTCACATCACACTATGTATTAGTTCAGCTTTTTAAAGGGTAGTAAGAACACTTGAGATCTACCCTCTGAAAAGGTTTCAAGTGCACAATACAGTATTGCTAACTCTAGTACCACATAGCACAGCACATCTCTAGAACATGTTCATCTTGTACAACTAAAACTTGATATGCATTGAATAACTCCCCATTTCTCTCTCCCTAGTACCATTAGCCACCCATTCTAGTCTGCACATATGAGTTTTCCTGTTTTGGAGACCTCACAAAAGTGGAATCATGCTGTACTTGTCATTTTGTTTCTGACTTATTTTTAACCTAATAGACTATCCTCCAGGTTCAGCTATCTTATCCTAAGTGATAGAATTTCCTTTTTTAAGAATAGAGTATATCACTTTTTCTTTATCCATTCATCTGTTGATGGATATTCAGGTTGTTTCTTAGTTATTGTGAACAGTACTGCAATGCACATGAAAGTGCAGCTATCTTTTCAGTGTACTGATTTCCATTCTTTTAGATAAATACTCAGTGGTGGGATTACTGAATTGTGTGGTATTCTATTTTTAATTTTTTTAGGAGCCTCCATGCCATTTTCCATAGTGGCCACACCATTTCACAGTCTCACCATCAGTGCGTAGAGGTTCCCTGCATTCACATCCTTGCTAACACTTCCTGTCTTGTTTTTTGGTCATAGTCATCCTAACAGGTACGGTATCTCATGGTAGTTTTGGTTTGCATTTCCCTGAGCATCTTTGCATATACCTGTTGGCCACTTGTTTGTCTTCAAGAAATATCTGTTCAGGTCCTTTTGCACTTTGAAATTGGATTGTGTGGTTTTTTTGTTTTTTTTTTTTAACCAAGAACACGTATTGGTACAATGTACATATAATAGTTACATTCATCACACTTATTTTGTACCTGTACATGATGCATCTTGGTAGATTGTGTGTTCTTTCGCTATTGAGTTGAAACAGATATTAACTCCTTATCAGGTATATAGTTTGCAAATATTTTCTCCCATTCCATAGGTTGCCTTATCACTCTGTTGTTTCCTTTGTTAATTCAGTTTTAAAATTAGAAGCCAAGGCTCAAAGCTGGGAGGTGACTGGCCCAGGCACCTAGCTGGTGGGGTGCACAGCTAGAATTCCAGAGCCTGGTGACTTACCACAGCCTAGTCCTGCCTCTCTGACACCTTGACTTTGTTGATTTTTTGATTCCCCACTAGGTCTTTTCTCCCCTTTGGCATTCGTGCCAGAAGCCGTCAACGTACAGAATTTAACCAAAATATCCCTTGAGAATTTGGGGGGACCTTGGTGCTATTTGGCTTTCTTTGGTGTCTTGCTGAGTTCAAAAATGCATTCATGGTATGTAGAATGTGTCTGCAGGTCTTCAGGGCAGTGTGCTCTGTGGTCGTCCAACCTTGCCCGCCTTTCCAGAGTGTTCTCTGTTGCAACACCCACACCCACCCTCCCACTCCCCACGCCACACACACTGAACTGACTGACCACAGACTCCCCGGGTTATGTGGTCAAGCTGTGCTTCGGGTGACCCCTCCCATGTGCTTCTTTGACAGGTCTCTCTGGATTCACATCCTTTCCTGTTCACCAGCTATACTTCTACGACCTTATTTTTCCTTATCTGTAAATTGGAGTGCTCCTAACTTCCTCGCAGGGATTTTTGGGGGTGGGATGAGCTCTTGGGGCCTAGGAGACAAGCATGAATGGATGGAGGGCATCTACCCTCCTGCTGGCCTTTCCAGCAGCATGGTCCCTATTTCTCACTGAGACTGGGCGAGCCGTACAGCAGGTTGTCTAGTGGGTGGCTGTGGGGACCGGGCCCCTGGTTCTGCACAGCAGAGACAACTGACATGCAAACTCCTGGGGTGATGCAGCCCGGGGCTGCACTCCTCTGGGCAGTACCCACAGGGGTGTAGACACCAGACACCACTGCATTGCCCAGGGCTGCACTCCTCTGGGCGGTACCTACAGGGGTGTAGATACCAGACATCACTGCGTTTACCTCCGAAGAGAGAGAGAGAGAGACCAAATAGTCACAACCCCGGATGCCCCCAGGACTCACGTGGGTGCCTCGGTGGGTGATTCAGTGGGAGATTTGGGCAGGTCCAGGCTGTGGCCAGCTGGACAGCAGCACTCGATCGGAAAGGGCTGGCTCCATTGCAGCTCTGTCACCTGCAAGTTGCCCCATTTTTAGGAGATGATGAAAATCTTTGAAGCTCTGTGAATCAGTTGACAGTGGGATCCACTTAAATATTGTGTTAGACCATGCAAACCTTTCTGAGGGCTGGTGATGGCCTGTGACTGACAGTGCATGGTCTCAGCATCTCAGATCCCAGTGTGACCAACATGTGCTCCCTGGCAGACAGGACTTGGAGCAAAACCCTGGACTCTCAGAGGTGGCCTGGTGCCTACAGACTGGGGCCCGAGGCAGAGAGGTGAGGGATGAGCAGGTCAGCTGGCCTGGACAGAGGCAGCTGCAGGCCCTGCCCGGCCTACCTTGGGTCTTGCCTGGCCTGTGGGGCCTGATTCCTCCAGGCCTGTCAGCTGGGTTTCCCTCCTCTGGGTGGCACTGCCAGCTTCTGCCACTGCACCTGACTCTCCTCTGGCAATCCTAGGCCTGGCCAAGGTCCCTCCTGAGGGACATGTCCCTTTCCCCAAATCTCTTAATAACTTCTACTCCCAGGGTATCCGTTTCAGGCCACCTCCCTGGGGCATGCTGTGCTAACACACCAGTACCCACAGTGGTCATCTTTTATCCAGTGGTAGGTGACAAGCATTTTCTTTTGGATTCCCTCAGTTTACCCTCAATCAGATGGACGCTGTTCATTACTCCCACTTGCCAGAGAGCTCACCGGGACACACAGAGGGGACAGGATTTAGCCAAGGTCAGAGAGCGGGTGACGCAGCTGACACTCATTTGTGTGTGGCGTCAGAGCTGGCTTTCTCAACCACTGTGCTGTGCCCCAGAGGGAGTGTTATCATCTGAGTTTTGAGGGGCCACTCCATGGGCATCCCTAATGTTGTTATCTATTTGTTTGTATTTATAGTTTGTTGCCATGGAAGCGTTTGGTGGTAGTGGGGGGTCCCTCTGGGTCACTGGCAAGGAGGCTGGGCCTGAGTGATCATTTCCTGTCACTGTGCTTATCTGCGAGCAGGAAATTGCCACTGAGCCCTGCTGGGGTGCTGCAGGGGTGCAGCGCTTCCTGTGGTGAGCAGGCTGCCATCCTGCCAGAGAAAGCGCCCTCCAGTGTCCAGATCCCCCATCAGCAGGCCAGGAGCAGGCAGGGGGATGGTGGAGGAGCCATTTGTTCATTGAATGCATTTATTGAGGGCCTACTATGTGCCTGGCTCTGTTCTAGAAGCCTGGGATACAGTACTGAGCCAAACACAATCCCCCCCCCCGCCTAGCCTCATGGGACTTACATATCAGTTCTGGTATTTTGCTTCTCATTTTTAAAAATTAAGTAAACTTCTACTTTTGAAATAATATTAGATTTATGAAAAATTATAAAAATAGGTCAGAGAGTTGCTGTATGTCTCATGTCCAGTTTACCCCCTTTTTCCATTCCCCATGTTACCATGACACATTCATCACAGCTAAGAAGGTACATGAGACTATAATCTTTTTTTTGCGTGTGTGTGTGTGTCGGGGATCGAACTCAGGGCCTTGCGCTTGTTAGTCAAACACTCTAACCACTGAGCTAAATCCCCAGCCCCAGAAGGTACATGATTATTAACTAAATACCAGGCTTTATTTGGATTTCACCATTGTCCACTGATGGCCTTTTTTTAGTGCTCAGGATGCAGTGATACCATACTGCATTCATTGGTTGCGCCTCCCCAGTCCCTGCTAGTTGGAGACAGTTTCTCAGTCCTTCCTTGTTTTCGTGACCTTGACGGATTTAAGGAGGCTTGTGTGGGTGTCCTGTGGAATGTCTCCCAGCCTGAGTTTGTCTGAGTTTCCTCTGGAGTAGACAGGGCTAAAGGTAGTGAGGAAGCATCTGGGGCATGGTGCCAAATGTATGGCACATGTGTTATTTGTCTTTCTTTGAAGACAGAAGGTGCGAATGTATGAGTGACTGTACTAAAACCTCAGTATTCAGGTTTGGGTATTTGGTCTCTAAAAGGTTTGCCGTCACTGATCTAGCTGCTCTTCTCAGTGCATCCTTTCAGGATGTGTGACAGCGTGGGACCCGGCAAGGTTGACCTTGGCTCTTGGTTACAGCCATGTGCAGCTCCTCGTTTGGAGGGGCAGCCTGTCTTTCTGTCTCTCCTTGCTGACTGTGAACTGGTGTTCCCCGAGGGATGTGAACCACCAGCACCTGAAAGTCCTTGTGCAGTGTCACCTGATGTAACTGTGCCTCTTTCTGCTCTGTCTGTGCAGAACCCACAGCAGCGGACACCTTGGATCACTTCTGAGCCTGCCAGCACAAGATGGTGTGGGACGAGGACATGTGTAAGGGATCAGGATGATGTCAGGCGGGTGATAGTCACAGTGTCATTTCATGTACATTGCAAACCTGCAGAGTAGGAGGTACCATCAGGGCTTGGAAAGGTGGGGCAACAGAGTTGGGGAGCAGCCAGTCTGACCCCCAATTCTAGTCTTTCTACTACACGCTGCATGATTTGTTAAGTAGAGCCAATAACAAGAGCCATAGGAGCTATGTCATAAAAGAAGCCTAGAAAGGAATAAAAGTGTTTTTTATGGGGCATGAGACTATCCCAGTCTTTCGTTTTTAAATAAGTTCTACTATCTTTAGAGTATACAGCATGATGTTATTAGATAGGCAGATATATATAGATAGATATATATAGTTATTATCATGAAATAAATCAACATCTCTATCATCTCACTTGACTACTATTTTAGTCCATTTTCTATGGCTCTGACAAAATACCTGAGACTGGGTAACTTATAAAAAAAAGAGATTTATTTATCTCACAGATTTGGAGGCTGAAAGTGCAAAAAGCATTGCACAAGCTCTGTAAGGGTGCCCCAGGCTGCATCACATCATAGCGGATGGCATCCTGGCTGGGCCGTGTGCAAGAAAGCAATCACATGGCAAGACAGGAAGCCAGAGCAATGGGAAGTGCTTCATAACAACAACCCATCTCAGGTTAACTAACTGGAGCTCCTTGAGAACTACCCTAATCCCTTCTGAGAGCAGCACCCTCAGTGACCTCCTGTTAACCCCTCTCTAAGAGTTCTGCTGCCTCTTCACTTTGCCACACTGGGGACCAAGCTTCCTCAGATGTAGAGGACAGACCAGCTTCAAATCCAAATCATGGCAGTTAACCCCACTCACAAGTGGTAAGAGCAGCTATAATCTACTCATTTAACAAAATCCTGACTACAATAGACATTGTAACTATAGTCCTCATGTTGTACATGTTCCCACCATGTGCATCCTATACATTCACTACTGAATATCCTTTGACCTACATCTTCTTATTTCCTCCCTAACCCAGACTCTGGTGAACTACTTTCATCCCTATCTCTCTATATTTGACTTTTCTTTTTAGAGTCCGCCTACGAGGACTCATGGTACAATATTTGTCCTCTGTGTCTGGCGTATTTCATTGGGCCTAATGTCCTCCAGGTCCATCTAAGTCATGGTGTCATAGTAAATGGCAGGATTCCCTCCTCCTCCTTCCCTGCCGTTCTAAGGATTGAATCCATATCAGTGTCCTTTTTAAAGGCTAACTAATGTCCTGTTGTACCTATATACCACAGATTCTTTTTCCATTCATCCACTGTTGGGCACCCGAGTTGTTCACATGTCTTGCTTTTGTGAATAGTGCTGCAGTAAGCACAGGAGTACAGAACTCTTTATGAGCTGGTGGTTTCATCTCTTTTGGATATACTATTTATCTAAAAATGCTTACCGGGTCATGTGGTAGTTCTGTTTTTGGTTTCTCTGGAACCTCCCTTGTGTTTTCCCCAGTGGCTGCACCAATCTGTGTGGCTACCAACAGTGTGCAAAGGTCTCCTCTTCCCCCCACCTTCACCAACACCTGTTAGCTGTTGTTTTTATGGCAACAGCCATCCTAGCTGGTGTGAGGTGGTGTCTCATAGTGGTTTTATTCTGCATTTTCTGATGGTTAATGGGGTTGCACCTTTTCATTACCTCTTGGTAATTTTTTGTCATCTTTGGCAAAATGTACGTTCAAGTCTTTGCTCAGGTCTTGATTGGGTTGTGTGTTTTCTTGCTATTGAGTTGTGTAAGTTTTGTTTTGTTTTTTTTTTAAAAAGTCTTGGGTATTAACCCTTTGTCAGACATATGGTTTACAAATATTTTTTCCAACCTGTAGGCTGCCCTTTCATTTTGTTGATTCTTTCCTTTGCTGTGCAGAACCTTTTTGCTTGATGTAGTCCCATTTATTTATTTTTGCCTGATTGTTTGCTGTGATATCCAAGAAATCGCCGCCAAAGCCAAAATCAAGGAGATTTTTTTCCCATTTTTCTCATAGGAGTTTTGTGGTTTCAGGTCTTATATTTAGGCTTTTTATCCATTTTAAGTTGATTTTTGTATAAAGTATAAGGGTCAAATTTTATTCTTTTGTATGTGGAAAGCCAGTTCCCCAGCAGAATTTATTGAAAAGACTATCCTTTCCCAAATGTGTTCTCTTGGAGACCTTGTCAAAAATTAGTTCATCAAGTATATTTGGATTTATTTCTGGACTCTTTATTCTGGGTCTAAGTGTTAGTTTTTATAGCAGTACCATAATATTTTGAGTATTATATCTTTATAATAAAATTTTGAATCATGTCTCCACTTTTTTTTCTTCCAGATTTTCTTTTGCTATTTGGAATTTTAGTGGTCTCATATGAATTTTATGATTGTAATTTCTATTTCTGTGAAAAATGCCATTGGGATTTTGATAAGGGTTGCATTTAATCTATATATTGCTTTAGGCATGAAATGCTGTTTATTTGTGTCCTCTTCAATTTCTTTCATCTGTAATTTTATAATTTTCAGTATGCAGGTCTTTTACTGCCTTGGTTAAATTTATTCCTAAATTTTTTTCGTTGTTGTTTGGTTTTTTTGTTTGTTTTCTTTTACTGTCATAAATGGGATTGTTTTCTTCCATTTCTTTTTTCAGGTAAATAATCATTTATGTGTGGAAATGACACAGAGTTTTCATATGTTGCTTCTATGTCCTGCAGCTTCATTGAATTCACTTATTAAGTCTAATAGTTTTTTGGTATCTGGGGTTGTCTACCTACAGAATCATGTCATCTGTTAATGGAGATAGTTTTACTTCTCCCTTTCCAATTTGGATGCCTTTCATTTCTTTTTCTTCCCTGATTGCTCTTTCTAGTACTTCCAGCACTATGGACAGAAGTGGCAAGATGGGTATCCCTGTCTTTTGCTGGATCTTAGCAGAAAACTTTTCAGTTTTACCCCACTGATTATATCAGTGGGGTTTTTCATAAATGACTTTATTATGTTGAAAAACTTTCCCTCTATACCTAAACCATTAAGAGGTTTTTTTGTTGTCGTTTTGTTTTGTTTTAATCAAGGAAGGATGTTGAACTTTGTCACAGGCTTTTTCTGGGTCAGTTATGATCTTGTGGTTTTTGCCTTTCCATCTGTTAATGGGGGCATCAGGTTGATTGGTTTGCATGCATGGAACCAGCTGTTCATGCCGGGGATATAGCCCACCTGCTCATGGTGTATCGTCTTTCTGATGTATTGTTGAACTCAATTTGCTAGCGTTTTATCGAGGACTTTTCCATCCATGTTCATCTGAGACACAGGCCTGTGGATGTCTTAGTTGTGGTGTCTTTGTCTGGCTTAGGTATCAAGATGATACTGACCTCAAAAAGTGTGTTAGGAAGTGTTCCTTGCAGCTTTAATTTTTGGAAGTTTTAAAAGTGTTGTTATTAAATCTCCTTTCAACATTTTATAGAATTCAGTTGTGAAGCCTTGGTGGGCTTTTGTAATTCCTCAATCTCTTTCTTTTGTCCCGATGCCTTTCACATCCCTTAGAGTGCACCGGGTGGTGCACTGAGCTCAGGCCTGAGGATCCAGGATGTGCTCTTGGCTGCAGGTGAGACGACCTATCTCCCACCTGTCTGGACCTGCTGACGTCTCACCTCCTCCCCTGCCAGGCTCAGGTCCACCTGCTCCCAGAAGCCCTCCCTGTGCACTGTAATCCCAGGTGCTCTCCTGCGGCCCTCCTGACCCTGCCCTCCCTGGTTCAAAGCTATGGGGAGAACATGGGGAGTGGCTGACACCTCTCCCCAGCCCTGTAACCCCAGGTGCTTTCCCGCTGCCCTCCTGACCCTGACTGCGCTGCTCTGCCTGGCTCCAGGTCTAACTCCTCTCTTATAGGCTTCAAGGCCTTGGCAGTGGCACACTTGTGTTATCCCCTGCAGGACTTGGCCCAGGGACTGTCACAAGAGCAGATCATGGCTGTCCTTGGGCATTGTGCTCGGCATAGACTGTGGCATTGTGGCAAAGCAAGAGCTTTGCACATCTGGGCATCCTCAGTTGCAATCTCGGCTTCACCCCTTCCTGCCATGTGCCCTTTGAGGGTGCTTCACCCTCCTGCGCTTCACTTGCCTCATGGAAAGATATAAGATATGGTGCTGGCTCCCAGGGCCACCATGGGGATTGAATGAGTTTGTCTCTGTGAAGCTGTTAGGATTGAGCTTGGCAACTACAGTATTAGGCAGTACCTATTCGTTGTAGAAAACAGCATCAGGATTCTTGGTCTGCATAAAAGATTCTTGGGTGGACAGGAGACTGGACTAGAGATACCTCCTTTGTATTCAGCTAATTCCTATAAACAACCAGAAAATCTCAGTGCTGCAATGCAACACAAGGTTATTTTTCACTCGTGGTTCCAGGCTTACAGAGACCAGATTCCTTCCAGGTCATGGCTCCACCTTCGTTCAGGTCCGTAAGTTCCTCTCCTTGGCCCGCAGCGGCAGGCAGAGTGCAGGTCAGGACGTGATGCTGGCACTTCTGCTCGCACACCTTTGTCCAGAGCTCAGGACCCAGCTGCACCTAACCTTCAGAGAGGTCAGGAAACGCAGGCCAGCGGGTTCCCAGGAGGAAGAGGATGAGCGGGTCGAAATGCGCATGCAGCCTTCTCTGCCTTGGCATCTTAACCCAGTATTTTCTGCCTTCCACCATTCTGATGTCTTCTTTGAATTTTTGGCATATTCCTGAACAACATGTATTATTTATTTCATAATTTTTCTTTAAATCACTCAGTTTTTGAACTTAACACTTTCACTGATGAAAATTAACTGCATAACATCTTTGAAAATGGAAAAGCAGTATCACCTGCCTTAAATAGCTACAAATATAACTGGAGTACTGTTCAGTCCTGGTTGACTAGTAGAATGCCTGCGGACGTTGCTGAGTCTATTAAAAGAGCGTGTAGTCGGCCGGGTGCCGTATTGTGCAACAGTAATCCCAGCCACCCGGAAGCCAAGGCGGGGGTGGGGGGTTTGCAAGTTCAAGGCCAGCCTGGGCAATGTAGCAATTCTGTCTCAAAATGAAATTTTAAGAAGGGCCTGAGATGTAGCTCAGTGGTAGAGCACTTGTCTAGCATCTGCAAGGCTCCAGGTTCAATCACCAGCACTGGAAAAACAAGCAAACAAACTAAAAAATAGTATCAGCTGTGACATGGTCCAAAACTTCTAGTGGATGCCTGAGACCTTAGATACTACTGAACTCTAAATGTTCTTCCTTCCTTCCCTCAAGGACGCACTGGGGGATCCTGGAGAAGAAGACTGATGTTGTCTTGCCTTCCCCGTGGTTCAAAGCCATGGGGCGATGTGCAGAACCACAGTGCAAGTGGGTACTTACCAAGGCAGTGAGTCCTGGTGAGGAGGGAAGAGCAGAAGGGCCAAGAGAGTTTGTGGGGGAGGAGCTGACAGCTAACTAGTTGTTGCTCTCAAACAAGACCTTCCCAGTGGCCTCTGCAGTCCAATTTGGGTCTCCCAAAGTGCCTTCCCTGCCTGTGCCGGACTCTCCAGATCACTGAGCACAGGTCCTTAGCACAGTGGCAGCGTGCTGAGCAGTCTGTGTGGTCACTCACTTTACACCTGTCTGCCTTAGTGGAAGCTGGCTTTTTTTTTTTCTTTTTCTTTTTGAGACAGGATCTCACTATGTAGTTCAGGGTGGCTTCAAACTCATAAAGATCCACCTGCCTCAGCCTCCCAAGTGTTGGGATTATAGTCATGCGCCACCACGCTCTGCTTGCTTGCTTGCTTGCCTTCTTTTGAGGCAAGGTTTCACTATGTAATTCAGCCTTGAACTCATTATATAACCCAGGCTGGCCTTGAACTCGCAGCAATCCTCCTGCCTCGGCCTCCCAAGTGCTGGGATTATAGGTGTGTGCCACTATGCCTGGCTGGAGACTGGCTTGTCCGTTTGCTCCCTGCTGGGTCCAAATGCTGACCCCAGGTTCTGCGTGGACTCGGCCAGTAACAATTGAAGGAAGGAAGGAGAGAATCAGGGAGGGAGGGGCTGGCTGAGCCAGACCCGGACCTCAACTGTGTGGTTGCAGGGCCTCACCTTCCACCCTCATCCCAGCCTGAGAATTGGGCTTCATTGCTCCCTAAGAGAGGAGGAGGCAGGCTCAGAGAGGTTGAGGACCTGGCCAGAGTCACACAGCCGGCAAAAGCACTGAGCCGAGCCCTAACTCAGTACCTCCTGACCCCAGGAATTGATGCTTTTTGTTGGATTCCCCACCCTGGAAATACAAGTTGCCCATCTTGGAGTTGAGTCACTATCCTTCCTCTAGGAAACTGGCTGGTTTTCCTAGTCACCTGCAGCCCACCCTGCCCCTGGGAATCTGCGTTTTACATGTGTCCTCACAGACTCTTGGAGTCAGGGGGGCGGGGAGTCCTGAGCCCCAGCCCCTCACTGTGATTCGAATAGAAGTCTGGAACTGGGGGTCACCGATCCTGATTGTAACCATCACAAAAGCCACGATGGGACTAGGGTTCTAGGGAAGATGGCTTTGTCTGAAGATGAGGAAATGGAGGCCCGGGGGGTTGAGTGACAGCTGGAAAGCGGCCACAGGAAAATAGCTTTCTGAGTTTGAATCCTGTACTTTTTGCAGACAGACCCTGACTTACAGTGGTTCCACTTAACAGTTTTTTGACTTTATGATGGTGCACAAGTTTTCAATCATTGTGTTTTTCACTTTCAGTGCAGAATTCAATCAATTCCATGAGATCCTCCACACTTTATTACAAAATAGGCTGATAGATGATTTTGCCCAACCATAGGCTGACGTTAAGGCACACTGGGCTAAGCTGTGGTGTTTGGTAAGTTAGGTGCACCAAGTGCGTTTTTGACTGGATAATATTTTCAATGTACAGTGGCCATATTGGGATGTAATCCCACTGTCAGTCAAGGAACATCGTATTCCATTGACTGTGCTAGTGGTCTTTTTAGTTGCTATTAACAGACTCATTTTGTAGATGAGGAGACTGAAGCTCAGAGAGGCAGAGTCACTTGCCCACGATCACACAGTCAGTCAATGGCAGAGCTGAGACTCACCCAGGCTGGCCGCTCCAGCCCCGTGCTAAGTCAAGGAGCAGCAGCAGTTTCCTGCAGGAGGCGCTTGTAGTTTGGCGAGTGTTAGGTCCTCAGATTCCTCTGCCTGTCATGGCTGTGGGTTTTGACTTCTTTTTGTCCCTGGTGTATGGCACAGGTCTGACCCACACTATGTCCGCACCCATGTGTTTTGGAAGGAGAGGAGGAAAGAGGATACAGTTGACGGACAGGGATGATAGTAGGGGATAATGGTGTTTATTGAGCCTCTCCTCATTGTGGAGACATCACTGTGTCCTGTCCTCACATTGGATGGGTGAGGTAGGACTTCTACTGCCCCCATTTCACAGGTGAGAACACCAAGGTGGAACAATCCAGACTACTGCTGGTCTGTACTGAGACACTGGCTGATCAGAATCAGTCACTGTGGAAGCAAAGGGGCACCAAGATGGGGTAAGCCAGCTCCTTCTCTTTGGACTCAGGGGGCCATGGTTCTGACAACCAAAACATCCTGTGGCAATTTACCCAGTGAGCCAGGCGGCGGCGGCTGATTCCAACTCCACAGCTCAGCTTCAAATGAAGAACTGGCCAGGCTGGGGGCCAGGCGGTTTGCCAAAGCTGAGCTAACCCTGAGTCAAAGGGGGTGGGAGATGGTTCACCTGCCCACCTCTGCCCTGCCCACCCATCTGGCCCCTCGAGGTGGGGTCACTCGGGCCCGTCACCCCATTCGGACCTCTGCCTGCCTGACCCTCCACCCAGGATTGGCTGCTCCTACAGCTACTGTTCCATGCTGCCGGGCAGACCTGGAAGGACTGGGCTGAGTAGCGGTGGGGAGGCTGGGGCACAGGAGGGGAGAGGGGCAGAGTGGTACGTAGAGAGAACCAAGGCTTCCCGCCCACCCGCTGTGTGGCCTGGGCACCCCACCCCCGCTTCCTCTCCCTGAGCTTGTTTTCTGGTCTACAAGCAGGGTTGCCATGCAGAGTGAAGGAGAGAGCCCCCTGGCTCATAGGAGGTCCTAATTCAGTGTCAAAGACCCTCTTCTTTCCTTTCCCATTGATGAAACTTCTCAAGCAGAAGGTGCCAATGAGGGGCACTGGAGGTTGGATTTGGCCACAGATGTGATTGTGGGGGCCCTCCTGTTAAGAAAGGAAATTGAATTAAATGCTAGCATTTTAGAATGAGGTTATTTCACATAACAATTTGGATTTCAGTGTTTCTGAGAAAATAGGCCTCACATGGTGGGCTCATGTCAGCCCACGGCTGAGGCTGAGGAGGGGCGACCCCTGGGGACAGGCATGCTCCTCACTGTTCCCTGTCACCACGCCCTTTGCACTGAGCTACATCCTTAGCCTTTATTTTAAATCGTTTTTTATTTTCACTAAATTACTAAGTTGCCCAGGTTGGGTTCTCACTTGTGATCCTCCTGCCTCAGCCTTTCCTCATTTATGGGTCCTGCACCTGGTGCCAGCTTACTGGAATGGGGGAGATGGAAAAACAGGCCACAGGCAGAAGTTCGGCTAGACTGAGCCTGAGAATCTAGAAGTGGCAGGGGTGAGGGCTGGGGTCAGAGGTCCAGGCCTAAAGGCAAACTGGTTATGGTCAATCCGGGAGCCTTAGTTGCCTTGATCTCTCTGGAGCCTGAAGACTGTATTGCAATGGAACCAAATTAATCGGACCTAATAGAGAGGAGGTTGCTAAGAGTCCAGTTCTTGAGACAGACTCCCTGGGTAAAGGAGTTTTCCCTACTTGCTCCGTGACCTTGGGCGAATTAATAAATTTCTCTCATTTGCAAAATGAGAACCAGAAGTTATTAATGAATAGGCTCTAACACATAGTAGGCACATGTTAAATATCAATGGCTAATATGAGTCCATCCCCAAATAGATTTGAGATGTAAATATATATATATATATATATATTTTTTTTTTTTTTGGTGGAGGGATGGAACCCAAGGCCTCACATATGCCAGGCAAACACTACCACTTGAACACACCCCAACCCTACAGCTTCTGTAAAAGATGGTCATAAAGGTTCCTGGAGAGAGCCTGTGTCTGGAAATCCTGAGTGGAGATGAGTGTAATTGTTTCTACATCCACCAGTACATGAGCCAGCCAAAAGGAAGCTGCCCAAGCATCAGATGTACTGTCATCACTTGATGGGGGGGACAGTGTTGCATTTCTGTGCCTCCACTTTGAGCCCTGTTCTTAAAAATTCCATCAAAGCCATTCTGAAAAATGGGTAGAATGAAGAAAGTGAGGCCCAGAAACAGCATCTAATTTTCCAAAACTCAAGTGCCCTTTGGTGTCTAATTAGCTTGCATGACCTGGTTTTGCTGGCTGATGTCTCATCAGAAAGACCTCTTAAGCTTCTAACCCAGACTACTTTCTTATGAGGACTTCTGCTGCACTTCATGCCAACAGTGGACTCTAAAGACCCAGACCAGGAAGTGTCCCTTCAAAAGGAGCCGTTGACCTAGGGAGATAGTGGAGACAATCATTACAAGCTGGGTCTCTCTGGAGTCCCCCATGAGAGCAGAGGCTGGCTCTGCTGTGTTCTCTTCTAGGTCCCCAGTGCCTAAGACAGTGCCAGGCACATTGAAGGCTCTTGAAAAGTGTCACATAGTCGATGGGCAGAGTCCCTTTTGTGGGTTTGAATCTCAGCTCTGTTACTTGCAGGCCCTTTGATTTGCTAGCACCTCAGCACTTGGGACCTTCCTTCTGGGGACAGGATGTTGCTACCAGAAGGGATGGCATAGGTAGATCACTTGGCATGGCACTCAGCACCCAGGGCTGGGAGCTTTATTTGCCCAGATGTTTCTGTTTGAACTCGGATATAAGCTCCTGTGTGGGACTCTGGCCTGTGGGTGATGGTGTCCCAAACGGCCTTTTAGAACCTTCATCTGAGCGCCCTGGTGGTGGCAGCCCGGCAAGAGGACTCTGAAGAGAGCCAGCCATCTGTCCTGGAAGCACCCGTGTGTGCATAGTAAGTATAAGTGCACGTAGGGCCGTGTGTGTGTGTGAAACTGTGTGTGCGCCTGTCTTTGCTGCCGTTAGTGTCCCAGCTGGTGTCGGCCTTCCAGGTCCCCAGTGTGGGGACATGGAGCATGGGCTCCTTCTCTCCAGGCAGAACTGTCTGCCATGGGTTACTCTGCCTGGATACGATGCACAGGAGACCTGACGTGGTGCACAGGTGCCTGGAAGACAGGACGGGAACCGTACCCATTTCCAAGGCTCGAAGTGAAAATTCTACCAGCATTTTGCATAATGGGGTCTTGTAGCACCTGGCATGGTGGAAGCGTTCAGTAAATATTGACTCTTTGCTATTAGTCCACATAGGATTTGCTACAAAAGCAATTTAAGAAACCCAAACAGAATCCATGTACGTTATTTGCAATAGTGTGTCTTCTCATCTCCTTTGACAAGGGACTGTCACAGGATCCTGGGGATCCAAGTTGCCGTGTCCCCATTTTAGAGATGAAAATACTGAGGGGCCAGTTGACCCTGGGAATTCATGTGGGCACTCAGTCACCAGGGCTCTGGGGTTCCCAGAATACAGCTCTTCAGTTAGCTCTCTGATCTATGTTCCCATTGTGGTGGGGTGTCATAGGTCACTGCAGCACCTACCACCTCCTCTGAGTGGCATTTCCCAGAATACCAGGCCCCACCACTGGGTAGGGATGGTGACACCGGTTTCCAGGAGGCACTGGAGGCAGAAGAAAAAGCATGCTCTCTGGCGGGAGCTCCTACCCAGCACACTTCTGCTGAGGTGAGCTCCCAGATCCGGTTGGCAACGGTGGGCTCATATGCTTCTTTGTGCACGTAACCATTACCTCTCGATCACCCGCTATGTGCCATGCACCGTGCAGAGGCCATGGACGTGGTACCTGCCCTCAAGGGCCTTACACACCTGCGGGAAATATGCACACACAAGAATACCCAGAGGGCTTGGGGCATACAGGTCTCCCTGTGTTCAGAGTTCAAGAAGGTTCCCCCACACCCTCATCCTGAGACCTTGGTGATGAGCAGAATGGGTCTGGCGCCAGGCTGAGGGGTCCAGACCTCCCAGAGGCAGAGGCTGGGATGAAGCAAGCGTGGCATGCGCTGGCCCATGGGTGCACGTCGGGAGGGTGGGCCCAGGCCTGGGGAGCAGCTGGTGCAGAAGCCGGTTCTAAGTGTGGCGCCGGCAGCCTTTCTCTCAGGCTGCGCTGTGGAGAAGGTCTAGGGCAGCCCAGCAGCTCCTGGCTCTGGCAGCATCCAGTCCGTTTGCCAAGAGGTTGCTTTATTCACATTTTCCACATGGAATGATGTTTTGAAACTGTTGACCTTCAATTCATCAAATGACCCTTATTAAATTGTAAGTCACATCCCATCGAAGTAAAAAGAGACAATGGAGTGGTGACTCGGCCCGTCGCCTCCAAGTAGGCGGGCGCCTGAAGCACTTGAGGCAGGGAAAAGACAGGAGCCTTATCGGTGATGCTGTGTCCTCCCTGGAACAGGCTGGGCTGGAGGGGCGGAGACTGGGTGTGCAGCCAGGCTGGAGAAGCTGTGACATGCAGAAAGGCCAGGCCTGGGCAAGTGGACTTGAACCTGAGTCATGAGAAGCCAGGAGCCCTGTTTAAAAGCTGAGGTGTGTTCACACAGGTCTGACAGGAGTTGAGGCCAGGCCTGCAATAGTGCTCGCCAGGCAAAGCAAATGGCAGAATGCTTGCAGAGGCGGGAGTGAGTCAGGAGGCTTCCTGGAGGAGTGGCACCTGAGAGATGAGCTGGAGTGGGGTCGGTAGAGGGGAAGGGATGATGTTCAGGCAGAGGCCTCAGTTCCCAATGAGAGATCGGGAAGCGGGGTGGCAGTGTGGGAAAGAGTGATGTTACAGTGCATAGGTGAGGTGGGTCTGCATGTGCTGCATCAGGCACGTGGGAGCCATAGCAGGTTCTTGAGCAGAAGTGCTGCTTAAGAAAACAAAAAGGATCAAGTAGATGTGAAAACTCCCTAGGGCTTGGAGGAATGGGAACTGAAAGCCCATTGGCCCATATGGATTGGTACTTTTCCCAAAGATGATGAGGGATGTGTTCTCCCATTTGTGATGATTTCTTCTTGTTCAGACTCTTGTGGAGATGGAAAATTGATGGTGGAGGCCCACCTAAGACTGAATTCCCTATCTTCCTCCCTATCCCAATACCTCAGTGTCTCCATTTATACGGTGGGGGAAGCAACCTCCCTCGGGGTGTGTGGAGCCGAATGAAATCACAGATGCCATACATGATGCCCAAAGCATCTGCAGCTGAAGGATGGTGCTGGGTGAATGTGGCCAAGGGTTGGGGCCCCTGAGGACCCCACAGCGGGAGAGCCAGTAGTAGACCTTGGGAGCATTTTTATTGCTCTGTTTGAGTACTGAGGGTCAAGCCCAGGGCACTGCCTCACTGAGCTACATCCTCGGCCTCTTTATTTCTTGTCTTGAGACAGGAAATTGCTGAGTTGTCTGTGCTGATCCTCCTGCCTCAGCCTCTTGAAGAGCTGGGTGACAGATGTGCACCCAGCCTAGGAGTGTGTTGGAACAACACAGTAAAGGGCAGAGCCACCATGTTCCGTGCATCTTAAATTGGGAATGAGGGGCACTAATCTGAGCAGCGGCCGCCTCCTCTGTGAAATGAGGCTGATGTCAGCGCCCGTTCCACAGGGCTGTCAGGAGGATTAAACGGGCCGACAGTGGGTGAGAGGCTCAGCCTTGGCCATGGATGCCTGGTTCCTGGCCCACATCCTGCAGTCATCCAGTTCCCGGTGGCTCACTGTCCTCACTCACAAGTGTGTGAGCATCTCTGTTCCTGCAGCTTTGGCAGCTTCTGGGGAGCTTGTCAGTTCACTTCACTTCCTAGCAGCGACATCCTGGGCAGGAGACTCCTCCCCTGTTTCAGGAGCTCACTGCCTAAGCCCTGGCCCCACCCATTTCTGGCTGTGGGACCTCAGGCAGGTCTTCCCCTTGGGACGCAGTTTCCTCATCTGTAACAATTGGCTAATGATGGTGCCCCTTCTTCCAAGTAGTATGTGAGGTTGAAACAAGATAACAAACATGCATTACCAGTTAGGTTATCGCCGACACCACCGAGCCATGTGCCCACTCCTCTGGGCTCTCATGTGCCCAGGGACTTGACTCAGCCCCTCTTGCACATGACCGGTGCCTCGCCAGATCTTGTCTTATAATTCCACAGCATGAGCGGGAAGATCTGGTTTCCGCACCCGCTCTCTACCTCCCTTTTCACTTTCCAGCCCTCTGTGCAGTGTGATCATTCATCTCTCACTCACTGACTCACTTACAGATTCTCCGGTCATTGTGCTGGGTGCTGTCCAGTAGGGAACACAAGAATGTAGTCTCTGCCCTCAGGAATCAGTTTTCAGCAATTAAATCAAACATCCAATTAAATTTGTAATTAGCAGTTGGTGTGAGCATGCTGATGGACAGACACAGGATCTTTGAGACCTGAGGCCTCGGGGCGCCAAGAGAAACCTCACCACAGGGTTCACTGAGTCACCGAGGCAGAAGGAACAGTGTAAGCAAAGGCCCTGCGGTGGGGCGGGCACAGGACAGCAGGCAGAAGTGGTCATAGGACAGAGCCAGGCTGTGCGGGGCTGGAGGAGTCCACTGGCCCAGGCCGTGAGAGCCTCGGAGGACACCATAAGGAATTTATCTTTTATTCTGAGAAGGCGATAAGTATTGTAAGCAGCCCCCAGGGTAAAGGTCTGAAGGTCACCCTGGGCTGGAAAGGAGAGTGGACCAGCTCAGAGCCTCCCACACATCCTCAAGAGGCAGATGGTCTGCACTCCACCCCACCAGGTCCTTCTTTTGGCACCTCTGAAGGTCACAGAGGCTAGGACTGCGTGCCCCCGGAGCCAGGTGTGCTGGGGCAGGGGAGCCTTCGCCGAGAGCCCTGCTGTCACGTGACCACGGTGAGTGACACCCAGCCGCTCCCGAGGCATCAAAGGAAAGGCTGTTGAGGGGGGCACCACCTGTGCCCAGGAGGCCCAAGCTCATGATGCCGCCAGCCTTCCTGGCACTCTGCAGGTATGGGCAGCCATCCCCTCTGGTCTGAAGGAAGAAGACAGGCCTAGGAATTTGCCCAGTGTCCACTACTCCCACATACCAGGGGCTTGGGGCCACAGTCCTTGACTCTCTGCTCCACAGATAACACTGGAAAGCACGCTTGTGTTTCTGAAGCACTGTGGCTGGGTTATGGCCCCCAGAGTGGCAGCACTGCACAGGACCACAAAACCTGTGCTGGGGCCACTCTAAGGCTGTGACTTCTGAGGTTTCCTTTGCCGCCTTGATTTAGCTTCATAGCTTTGTGGGATCCCAGGTCTGGGTGGGCAGTGGATGGCCTTTCCAGGGAGGGCTCTGGTCCCCTAAGTGCCCCCTCAGTGCTCCCCACACCCCGTCCATTTCCCTGGTCCTTGTGTCCAGGCAGGGCTGTTCCCTGTAAATACCAGTCCCGTTACATGTGCATTTTTCCTCTATGATTTTTCCTGTTTTGATGAGACACTGCCCTTGGCAGTGCAGGTTCCCGAGGGGACTGAGGCCCAGGCCCCCGCCAGCCAGTCATTCAAGAACTCTGCTCCCACGGGCCTCACACCCAGCTGCATTCCGCCAGGGCCATAACCTTCTAATCCACGTGAATGGGGCTGGTCCCACCACCCGCAATTCCCGTGGCTTCTGTGGGCATCTCCTTATTGCTCTTTCCAGCTGACTGAAACAGGCTGTGTTGGAGTCTGGAGTTTGTCTCATCCTCCATTTCTGTTTTCTTCCAGACTGAGGAGCGTGGAGTTTACTAGAGCTCATGGTCTGGCAGTGGAGCCCACGCACAGGGACCTGCTATGCAGGCTGCCTATGGGAAGAGGGAAGAGCAGGGACACCTATTCAGAGCCTTGGCCCACACATTTGTTCCTTCATTCATTGGACCATTCAATAAAGGCACTGAGCACCTCCTGTGTGCCAGGCACGGTTCTAGGTGCTGGACATACAGAGCGGACATTAGAAAGTATCACAGAGGTGACAGCACGCCGATCTGCCTTGTGAGATGTAGCTGCTCTCACTGGCTTCATGTTGCAGGTTGAGGCTGAGGTTCAGAGACTAGATGTAGGTCAGTCACCTCTGCCACCTCTGGGAGATCACTTTAAAAGCCCTCCTTCTTCAGGTCCCTCCTGGAGTCCCCACACCTCCTGAAGCTGAGCACGGCTGGATTTCAGCCCTCACTCGGCCTTTGTCAGGTGCCCTTGGGCAGAGGACAGCTTGCCCAGCTGTACCCAGGAGCCTTGCCAAGGTGACAGCGTGGCTAGTAGCTGGTGCTTTCAGGATTTCAAAAACCAGAGTCCCCTGTCCCGGGACACCGGTCAGTGCTGTGAGTTGCTGGGCTGCTTGTTAGCGGCTGATCTCTGCTGCTCTGTCCCTGCGGGGTTCCACAGAGCTGTGACCTGCAGCCTCTCCTTAATTACTCAGCCCTGCCAGAGCACATTTTTTGAAAGCATTTGTCCCGAGTTAGTACAAGCTTTTAATCTTGCCTTTGACGCACATGTAACCATCCCATACTCCTACATGTTTGTTCACTACTTATTCACGCTTTCAGTAAACTGTGCGTTCAGCGCCTGGCCCTGTGCCAAGGACAGAGGTGAGCAAGCCGTGCCCCCGGCCTCAGGCAGTTCAGGTATGTGAAGCTGTGGACACAATGCTCTGGAACCGCCTGGGCCCCAGCCAGCCAGTCGTTCAGCCAGGGCAGGGCAAGGCCTGGGCACTCTGGAAGCACTGACGAGGATGCTGAGATGATACTTGCTCATAGCCAGCAAGGGCAGCTGAGATGCAGCTTGGTGACCAGGTGTGTGCTTAACGTGCGCAAGGCCCTGGCTTCCATCCCCAGCAAAAAAGATAAAGAAGCCAACAATGGAATAGCGTCCTCTTCCCCCTCACATCTATTGATTTATTTAATACTCACGACCTGTTTTATGGACATTCTACACATGGGGAACCTGAAGCAGAGAAGTTCGCTAACTCACCCGTGTGGAACCTGGGCCAGGGGCAGAGCTAGGATTTGAACCCACACTCCCTGTCCAGAGTCCGTTCTCTTAACCACCGCACCACATCACATGACCGGGAGTATACTTGATACAGGAATGAGAATAGTGTTTGAAAATCTCCAACTGTGAAAGAGACACAGACTGTTCTGAGGCTTGTGTGGCAGAATCCAGGCCAGCAGGCACCTGAGAGGAAACTGGTGCTAAGCGAGGATTCTGGGGTCAAGGAAAGGAGAAGGACGGGTCCTTCGAGAGCCACAGATCTGCAGTGGGGCCTTGGTATGGTCTTGTGTAGGAAAGAGGCGAGGGCACAAGCCACACCCGTGTTTCTTTGTGACCCAGAGCTCTGCCTGAGGGCCTGGCCTGGCGCCCCACGGAGGAGGAAGGGCCCCGCTCGGTGGGCGTGGGCCTGGCTGTAGCTCTGACCACTGGGATCATTCGGTGCTCTGCTTCAAATCCACCATGGAAGACAAGCCAAGTCTGCATTGCCCTAGCCTGCAGACTTGGGGCAATCTGTCCTCTGTCCACCTCACTGACCTCATCTTGGGCTGTCTCCCTCTCCCCAGGCCCTGGCTATGGTGGCCACAGCTGCTCTCACAGAGGTTGGCTTTGACCTTGGCCGAGCCCTGGCTGTTCCTTCTGCTTAGCAGGCTTTTCCCAGGGAGGCCCCTGGCACGGTGGTGGCTTTGCCTCCTCAGGTCTCCATTGAGAGGGGCCTGTAGTGTCCTTCATCATGCTCTATCCCATCACCTTTTGCCTTCCTTCATCTCTCTTGTCACACTTCAGAAACGCCCCTCTCCTTTTTGCTCATTTATCTTCCGTTTCCTCTAGGAGATGGTCCATTCCTCAGAGGCCTGGGCTTCACCTGCATTGTTCACTCCTGCTGTCCCACTGCTGTCAGCAAGCCCTGTACTTTGGATGCTAAATATCTGCTGCCTAGATGGGCGAACCTCAGTTTCCTCATCCATAAAATGAGAAGCAGCAGTCTGATCTAACAAGATTGGCGTTGTGGTTTAAATATGGTTTGACCTCACCAAAACTCACACTGAAGCTTCATTTCTCCCTGTGGTGGTGTTAGGAGGCAGGGCTGAGGGGGAAGTGTTTTGGAGTTGGGAGTGGAGCCTTCCTGAACGATCGAATGCTTTTCTCGTGGGAATGAGTACCCACTTGCCCTCCCGCTTTCCACCACAAGGCCCCACCTGTCTTCTCAGCCTCTAAGACTGTAAGCCAGAATATCCTTTTTTAAAAAATAAATCAATAAATTATCCAGTCCTAGGTATTCTGCTAGAGCAACAGAAAATGGACTGAGACAGTCGGTGTGAGATTAAAGGTGTGTATCCGGCTAAGGACCCAGCACAGAGCCTGAAACATAGCAGGTGCTTAGGAATTCGCAAATAATGCAATTGTCCACTCCCAGGTGTGAATCACTGATGTAGTTTAGAGTCACAGTGCAATGTATGGCTATGTTTTCTGACATTGCCAGGCCAGTCCAGCACTCACTGGCTCTAAAATCAGAATGAGGGATAAAGCAGACTGATGGATAAGGCAGAAAAAAGTAAAGAAAGGAAAGAAGAAAACAGGGCAAAAAGGAAAAGTCCTAAATGCAATAGACTGTTTTTCAGTAGAAACATAGAAAGATATGATTTGTCTCAAGGCCTAGCTTTATTCACTGGCAAGTTGGTAAATTCCTGCCAAAGACTTTTATTTTTAAGGCAAAACAAAGAACGAGTATTTCAATGAATAAATGTAGAAAGAATGATGGACTTGGGAACATTACCATTAGAACACTACAGTAATAATTGCTTCAATTAAAACCCACTGGTGGATGCTAAAATTAGTGCATAAAAGCTTAATGAGATCTGAGATCTCTGCATAGAGTACACCTCCCTCCCCCATCAAATGTTTACTGATTACAAAAGGGGAAATAGGAACTTTGCAGTGAGAGTCCTGGCATGTCTGCTTAGACAAGTGACGAAGGCGACCATCATCATCAACAGGCCACTCTGACATTGTGTCTCTTGGTGTGTACACTGGCATTAAGGAGGGCACAAAACTCTCGGGTTCTTTCCAGGAATGCTAGCATGGCTTGGATAGGGTTTGTTCCTGCCAACATTCATGTAGAAATTTAGTTGTCACTGTGGCAGTGTTGGGAGGTGGGGCCTTTAAGAGATGATTAAGTTGTTAAAAGAGATTAATGCCCTTCTCAGGGGTAGTTCTCACTCACATGGACTGGATCAGTTATCACGGGAACAGGTTGTTAGAAAGCAAGACTGCCCCTTGTGCCTTGTCTCTTTCACACCCCCACTCGGCCTCCCGCTTTCTGCCACAAGTTGAATCAGCCTGAGGCCCACACGAGGAGCCGAGCAGAGGCCAGTGCCGTGCTTTTGGACTTCCCAGCCTCTAGAATTGTGACCTAAGATAAACCTCTTTTCTTCATCAGTTTCCTCTGTCACATATTCTGTTGGAGCCACTTAGACAAAGTACTAAGATGAGCACACACCTGACAACATCAGAAAGACCCAGCTCAGGGAACATTTCAGAAAGGGCCACGTAGTCTTCTGTCTCAAGAGGCAAGGAAAGACAAGGGACTGTCACAGATTGGAGGGGACAACACTACATGCATTGTAGGATTCGCCACCCAGCAAAAGGGCACAAGTGCGAAAACTGGTGAAATCTTTTTAAAAATTGCAATTTGGTTAACAGGATCGTGCCAAAGTTCGGTTCTAAGTGCTAAGAGTCTTCCTGTGGTTGTGTAAGATGTTAACGTGAGGAGGCGCTAGTGAAAGGATGGGGGAACTTTTGGTACTATCCAATTGACCCTTCCACGAGTCTAAAATTATCTCAAAATGCAAAGTTTACAATGATAGCGCAGGCAAAGGGGAGAGATAAAGACCAATAGAGAAAAATGTAACTGGAAGCTTCATGATTATCAAAACTTTACAAATGAGTATAGCTGGCCCCCAGTCCATGGGCTCCATATGCACAGATTCAACCAAACCCAGATTGGAAATGTTGAGGAAAAACACCGCATCTCTCATCATTATACCCTAAACAGTACCAGGTAGCAGCTATTTACACAGCACTTACATTGTGTTACGTAGAGATGTTTCAAGCATTCAGGAGGATGTGCATCTGTTACATGCACGTACTACAGCATTTTATGAAAGTTCAGCATCCCTGGGTTTTTGTATACACGGAGGTCTTAGAACCAGTGGACACTGAGCAGTGACCGTGCATGTTTATAGAAAGATCAGGTGAGGGGGCGGTGACATCTCTGTGTTCAAGAGCATAAAGGTAGATGCCTTTCAACTGTAAAACCCCATTTCCATGAAGAATTTGCTGTGGCAAGTTGACTGGCCAGCCTTGACTTTTCTTGAGGAGGCATCCGGGTTTCCTTCCTGAGCTCTGTCACCCTGACTCAGCAGGGAGTGTGTCCCTTATTGCCACCTGCAATGTCAGGGTAGGATGTCAGGCTAGGAGGCTTTCCCCAGCCTCAGGTCAGGGAATCCTCAACCCCTCAACCAGTGTTATGCAGATTTCAGCCACTCCTGGCCACCATCACAGTTTTGCTGTATCTGTATCTATCCACACTGTGATGCACATCATATTTAAACAGACTCACTTTTTAATCCTGGAATGGATGAGTTTAAAAGGCAAACTTTGTATCTCGTCCCTAGAAATGAAAAGCCAGCACCATCTGCCATGAATCCAAGACATCCGTAAAAGAGCAGCAAGAAGAAGCTTCAAGCTAAGGGCTGGTAGAAGGTGTTTTGCCCAACGCTGGCTCTTCTTTTTACTAAAAAGTAAGATTATTGAGGTTAGGGAGCGTACCTTAGTGGTAAAACGTGTACCTAGCACCATTAAAAAAAAAAAAAAGTGA
This sequence comes from Hystrix cristata, assembly GCA_004026905.1. Classification (NCBI taxonomy): domain Eukaryota; kingdom Metazoa; phylum Chordata; class Mammalia; order Rodentia; family Hystricidae; genus Hystrix; species Hystrix cristata. The sequence continues at coordinate 36,982 of PVJO010007317.1, forward strand.
GATTATTAGGTGTTAAAAGGCCTATGAGATTAAAAAAAAAAAAAAGGCCTATGAGTACCAAATGAGATTTTGTTCTAGACTTGAGGAAGGCAATTGAAAGAGAAATAGAATAGAAACAACTTCCCTAACATGTGATTTATGTCATTTGCTGACCTGTCTGGGTTCCATGTAAAGCCATCTTATGCACAGGCTCTCCCTGGAGCCATCTGCCTCCTTTTTGAAGGACAGGAGTCAAAGGGCCCTTGGGCGTGGCTGACTGCACTGTGAGGCTGGGTGACCATGGGTCCTCTGCTGGCCTGGCCTACCTCTTCTTTCCAGGAATTTAATCTAGTTCTTGCAGAGCCATATCTAAAGCCACTTCCTATAGACAGCCATCCCTGTCCTTCCCTCAACTGAGTAGTATTTTTGGTCTTTAAAAAAAATCAAATGTAACTTTCTCAGAAGTATTAGAACTATTGTCATAGTGTGTTGTTGTTCCTACTTAATTCTGAGAATGTGGCTTTGTCATACTGAGCTGGTACCTCCTCTGTCACAGTGCTGTGTGGCTAACAGAACAGGGATTTAATAACTTTCACATCAACTATCCATACGAAATACATTTTATATTGCAACACAGTATACAAGGCACAGTGTATAAAAACTCGGCCCAGCACTGCTTCCCTAATAATAGGCGATATAAATATTTTCTGTTCGGTTGTAGTCTTTTTTTTAACGCTTGTTGAAACCCGCTAAATTGATTTCTCAACTCATTAATCACCGTAATGTGCAACTGTTAACACATTATTCTTGAGGATCAAACTACGAACCCTGTTAACCAGTCCCATTTTTTTGAGAACCTACCTTGTGCTTAGGCCCAGAACTGAGCACGTCTCCTTTGATCCTGACCACCTTCGTATGTCTGGCCATTGAGTCTCAGAGAGAGGCATCACTTAGCTTGCACAACACAGGATTCCAACCTGAGCCTGCCTCACCTGTGCCCACATCCTTGCAGCCAGGGATGGCTCTCACCTGGGATCTGTGTGGATTGCACCCGGCCCCTCCTGCCTGAGCTCCTGGGTCCCTGGGTACCAGCTCTTTCCTGAGACAGCCCCCCAGGGGATTTTGCAGGCTGAGGTTCTCCCTTGGGAAGAAGATACTGTGGTCCTCCACATACCCCTGCAACCTCATGATCGTGGAGGTAGTAGGGAGCACTCCTTCCTGGTGGCCAGGCGCTGTCCTGGGCACTTGTACTGACCCAGGAACCCTTTCAGAACAATCCACTGAAGTAAGTGCTGTTTGATAGCCTGGGAATCAAGGCACAGTAGTAAATTCCCCCAAACCACAGCTAGCACCCAGAGGAGCTGGGCCTCGAAGGTGGCTGCAGACCTGCTGTGGCCCATGCATTGTCCAGCCTGTCCTCTGGCCAAGGCCAGGGGGGCCCCTGGGCCCTGTTCCATAGCCCAGAGCAAAGGTCTGCTGCACTCTGGCTGCTGGCCAGCGACTGCCTTTGTTTAGCTCCATTGCATCACCAGCAGGGGAGCTGTGAGTGAAATGTGCAGAAGCGATGCCAAGTGTCACATGGACAAGTTCATGAAGGACAGTGATGCAGCTGCAGAGCTGTGGAAAGCCAGCTGGGTAGAGTCTCTGCAGACTTGGGCCTGGCTCCAGGCTGCGGGGAGCTGAAAGCCCAGGGGGTGAGTCTCAGCCCTCGCGCACCCTGGCAACGCCACCTTGGGTGGTCATTGTCCTCCTTATCTGACAGCCTGTCCCTCCCTGGTCACTAACACTGCATGGTCAGGAAGTGACATGTCACCAGCCACTCTGGCTACAGTGAGGGTGACAGGGCACTCAGGTGGGGGCGTCTAATTTGAACACAGGGCCAAGGATGTTACATGACAGAGCTCAGGAGTCCTTGCTGAGCACCATCTGTTCCCCTGGTCTCACTTGCGGGCACAGTGTGAGCAGTTTGCTGCTGTCCCTTGGAGGCTTCAAGAACAACTGCTAGTTGACATTGTCTGGGGCTTGTTTCAGCTCTTTGCTGTCATCAGACAGCAAGAAGGCAGCTACACAGGTCTCAGCAAGCTGCAGAGAAGTTGCCGCCCCCATTCCTGGCCACTCGCCTCTCTCCCCTCCTCTGAAGATGCCCTTCTGTCCCCAGTTCTGACCCACAGAGGTGTTCCTCCGCCCCCATCCTCAGATGCGCTGCTGTCCCCCTCCCTCTGCCCTCTGCAGGGCAGTTCCGAGAGATGCCAGGGACTTTTCCCTCCACGCCAGCAAGGACCTAGCCCTTTTGTGAGTACCCGCTGGATCCTGAAGCTCTTTGTGCATTCCAATTAGTAATGTCCTTTGTTTCTCAAAATCCCCCCCAGAAGAGGGATGTGATACTCTCATCCCCATTTTGTGCATGACTAAACTGAGGCCCAGAGTAGGCTCACCACAAACAGTAGCAACAGCCACAGAGCTAGTGAGTATAGTCACAGATCATATCTGCTGTGTCCTTGCTCCAGGCTGTGAACTGTGATCAGGCCTTAAGTGTCCTCATTTCATCCCCAGTCCCATTACATAGGCAGTATTTTCATTTCCATTTTATAAATGGAGAACACTGAAGGTTCAGAGAAAAATCTGCCCAAACTCATGCAGTTAAATATATGAGGTAGTAGAGCCCCGGCTGTGAAAATGCGTGGGGATTGCAAGACTAGATACATTATTCAGCACTAAAAAGAAATGAGCTGTCACACTGTGCAAAGACATAGAGGACCCTTAAATGCATATCGTTAAGTGAAAGAAACCAACCTGAAAAGGCTATATGCTGTCTGATTCCGGCAGTGTGACAGTCTAGAAAAGGCAAAGCTGTGGAGAGAGTGAAAGGACCCGTGGTTGTCAGGGTCTGGGGACAGGGAAGAATGAATAGGTGGGGCACAGAGGATTTGTAAGGCAGTGAAACTGATCTGTGTGACACTACCCTGCTGGATCCATGTCCTCATACATTTGTCCAAACTCACAGAGCGTGTGAGGCTAAGAGTGACCCCTAACACGCTGTGGGATTTGAGCACCGATGCTTGTTCTGGTGCAGATGTTGATAATGGGAGAGGCCACACATGTGTAGGACACACAGGATAGGAGTACCTTGTGCCTTCCCTCGATCTTGCTGTGAACCTGAAACTGCTCCAAAGAACAGTCTGAGTTTGTTTGGTTTTGTTTTGTTTTTTGAAAGAACAAGTCCACAATGCACTTGTTGGTACTCGAGATGCCAGCTGGGGGCAGGAAGCCCTCCCTGGCCAGGTTAGCTGTGGGCTCCTCTTTTCCGGTGGTTCTTCTAGGTCTGCTTTCAGGTGTCCTTGGAAATCTGATCCAGGAGTGTGTGCGGTGCAGGGAGGGACTAGAGGGGGCAATAGTTACATCAGGTGATGGCTGGTGTGGTGTAGGGGTCTGCCCAGGGTTGGACAGACCCCACCAGTCGGGGAGAAAGAGGGAGGAGGTAAGGGAGGCACTAACTACATTCTTTGGTCTCCACTCGCCAGGACAGAGTGTGCTCAAGGGAGACTGGCCTCACTACTGCCAGGGCATTGCAAAATTCAGCCTCAGTTGAATCAATGTCCTTTGGAAAAGTACACTTTGCTCTGGAGCCAAGTAAAACTGGAGGCTGTGCAGCCAGTGCACTTCAGGCATGACTCACACCCCGCGGGAAGGGGAGGGCCGAGCGGAGGCAGCCCGCTTGCATGGTGGGCCCTGGCGCCCTCTGTGCCCAGCCCCTCGGCCAGCTCCAGGCCCTCAGCTGGGACACTGTGTGCCGTGGGCAACATCGTCAGATGGCTTCGTCAGGGCTTCGGCGCTCCTCGCTGTTTAGAAAAGATGTTGTCTCTTAAGAAGTCATGGGTAAAATGAATCACTATAAAAATTAAATTTCCTTATTGAGTTGCATTATTGGTTTAGAGATGGCTTCTCTCCAAGAGGAGTCTTCGGTAGGTAACAGGTCCAAAAGCCTAAAGATTTAGGGGCATCTGGGCATCCTGGGAAGAGACCCAGATGGACTGGTTCTTGCTTATGGCATTAGATTCTGTAGATCAGTTTCTGGCCTTTAAAATGGGTCTGGATTAAATTATCCTCAGCAAATACCCAGAAAGTCTGGATCTCAGATTCCCATTCCAGAGCCCTTGGCAGACACTGCCGATCCCTCTCAGCACTCACACACCGAGGCGAGGCTCAGCCTCAGCAGCTGGGCAGCCGCGAGACTTGATCCCCGAGGTGAAACCTCCAGACCAGAAGAGTCCGTGATCTCAGAGTTCTCTGCTAGCTCGGCGACGCTTAGGTCTCTGCCCTCTTGCTGTCTTTTCAGCTCTGCCTATGCTGATGCAAACACGCTTCAAGTCCAATACTTAGGGGCGGCTTTACTGACTGTCCCCAGGCCAGATCTGACCTACTGAATATTTTCCTTGCTTTTTGCATATTTTTTATATTTTTTTAAAAAATTTGACATAATTTTAGATTGGTGATTTCTCATTAGATCCCCAGATTTCTGATTTCCCCTGATCTGGCCACCCCAGGGCCCCTGGATCCAGCTGTGGGCCCAGCTGAGATTCTTTCTGTGGACTCTCGTTTGCCAAAGGCCTTACCCAGCCCAATTCTCTTTTCTGGAACCCACCAAGCCTGTAGGCATTTTTTTTTTTTTAATGTCAGAGGCATGTATTTCCATGAGGTATGTTGTGCCTGGTTGTCTCTTATTTGCTGATATGAATAGCTAGGTGATCAGCACTTGGGTCTGTTCCTTCATGTGGAACCCTTGATGTTTCCTGGAATCTCTTTCAGCAGGGAAAGTGTTATCTAAGAATAATATTTTCCTGGTGAATGGCTTTCTATGTTTATTGTCCCATGAGGACTTTGCTCTTATACCAGGGCTCAGATACGCCACGAGCTGTTGCAGAAAGTTTGGGTTGAGGCTGATGCTGGAAGTATCCTGGCACCCTCTCAGTCACTCGTCGCTGCCGGTCTCCCTCCATCTCATCTGGGAAGTTACCTTGCCAGTGACTGGTCTGGAAGCCAGATGGCTCCTTGAAGGGATTCACCTGCACACTAGCTGAGCTTGCAGCTCAGGAAAGACCCGCAGTGTTCTGCAGCTCTGTGGGGTTTTTGTCACTTAAAGCTGAGTTCCGTTAAGATCACAGGTCCAAGCACTGCGGTTCCCAGAACCTATATGGCAGCTGCCTGCCCTGGAAAAACTCACAACTTTGAGGGAAGACACCAGTGTGATGAATGAGACAGGGCAGATAGGTCCTGCTCACTCCTGAATACAGTGTGTACAGGTTGGATGACCACATGGCTTGTGCGTGGGACAGCAGAGAGACGCTCAGGGGCCACAGAAGCATTGAAGGGGGCAAGTACTTCTGCTGCCCTGATCCTGGTGAGAGATCAGAGAAACGAGTGAGGTTATTGATTAAAGAATTACTTCACTGCTCTCCAGCTGTATTAACCTCCTTACTGTTTCAGGAACTTAATGGATATGTTCCCTGCCCCAGTGCCTTTGCACTTACTATCCCTTCTACCTGGAATACTCTTCCCTGGATATCCATGTGGCTCCTGTGACACTTATTTTACGTGTCTCCTGGTCAGATTAGCTTTACCTGGCACCTCCCATACCCCACCTAAAACAGCTCCCACATGACACTGTCTCCAGAGAATGTTTTCTTTTTTCTTCATAACATGTATCAGCACTGACATGTATTGTCTCTCCCCTTAAGACATAAGTTAGGTGAAGGCAAGAAGTTTTGTGTCTGACCTCTGTTGGCTTTCTGGCACCAAGAACAGTGCCTGATACACAGTGGGTACTTAGTAATGATAGAAAGAATAAATGAACTGGCAAGGAGAGAGAGAAGGCGATGTAGACGGAGGGCGCAGCACATGCAAAGGCTCCAGGCTGGGGCAGGATGGGCCTTTGTGAACAAAGCATTGGTGGGAGAGGGGGGTGGGGAGGAGGGACAGATACATACAGGCCGGGGCTGGCCAACCGGAGACAGGTCTCCTAAGACACATCCTGACCGTCATTTACTTTTTCATTCATATCCTGCTTAGTGTAGAAGAATTGGCAAGACTGAGATGTCCCCAGATGAAAATGGCCACCAAGGAACCACTCAACCATGCCAACCAGGAGGTCATTTGAATCCCTTTCCTTTGCCCTTCTACATGGAAGTAGAAGAAAGTCTCACGCTGAAAAGGCAGACCTCGCCTCCTAAGGGGCACACTTGTCCCTGCAGGCCCCTGTGCCAGGTTACCCCGCCTGGCCTAAGGACTTCCTGCTGTGCGGATCCCAGCTCAGGCGCAAGCGCGCCGAGTGACCTTGGGCTTTGGGCAGCAGGAGCCTCGCAGGAGCCGCCTTGTGGCTCTGACACCCTCCCAGCTCTTCTCTAGCCTTGTTCCTGCTTGACTTTTTAGATTCAAGGTCTCACTCTCAGATCGCTAACTGTATCTGTACAGTCTTTTCTGTACCTCAGCTTTCTTTTTGTGTGAAGATGGAGGCCCACCTGGCTTTTGAACCTTGAGCAGTTTTGAGGATCGGATGAGATGATACGAGTTAGGATGTGGGTGGACTCAGGGCCCCTTTTCTCTCTTAAAATCTTCAACATGTCCTTTAATTTACCCCAGGCCTCTTCAGAACTTGGTTTTGACTTAACTTCCCAATAGTGCTGAGTATGTTGTCAAAAAGGTATTCTGCTAGCACAAAGCAAAACGGAACCAAACAGGTAGGTAAGGATGGAGTTCAAGGGACGTTTGGGCTACCCCGAAAAGGGGTGCCTTCCACAGGTGTCTTGGCATCACCACTTTTGCCCCTGGTACCTTCCCTGTGAACTTAAAAACACTGACAGCAACAGTTTATTCCTTTTAAATCTCTGCGAAAGGCCGTGCCTGGCGGGGAGCCACAGGCATGAGAAGCCAATCCCCGGAATAGCTCCTGCCGCTCAGCATTTAAATGCTGTCTGTATTTTTATCCGATGATGGGTCACTTTTAAAAAACCCCTCTCATATTCTGTCCCTCTAAGAATACATTTCCATTTATAGAGTCTGCATACTGGATGTTGTGTCCCGGTGGTGTGGGGTCATAGCCGCATCCTGTTTCCAGTGAGCTGGAAACATTTTGGGGGCCCCTGCTAACCCCCCACTCACACTCCCTGCGGCCTTGACAAGTGGGAAGCCTGACTCCAGGCCAAGCCCTAGCTGCATTTCCTCTTCCCGTGCCTGAGCTCATCTGGATGCTGCAGGGTGGGGCTCCTAGCCCGCTGCGCTCTGCTAGGGCCCGGCCCTGGCTACACCTCTGTGGGACCCTTCTCCCTTCACTCACTGACTGGGTGTCTGTGGCCTGCTGTCAGCACCACGCCTCACACGGGCACAGGGGGCAGCACTGAACACAGACAGCCCCCCAGAGGCCAATGTGGAATTAGGGGAGCTAAAGCAGGATCAGCATGCGGTCCCCTTGATGCCTAACCAGGGATCGAGTTCTGACTCTGCCTCTTGCTGGTCGTGTGAGCCCTAGGCAAGTGGCTTGGCCTCTCTGACCCTCCGTCTCTACATTTGTTGAAGGTACCTGCTGAGTAGTGGGGAGAATAGGTCAGGCTAAGCCAAGTAAGTAGTTGACCCAGGGAGCAGAGCCCAGGGTACCCAAACACGAGCACGTGTTTACCCCTTAGCAGATGGAGCGTATCCGGCCCCTCTGAAACTGTGCTTTTGGCAATGCAGATTCCTGCCTCCCCTGGCCTGGTTTAGTTCATTGCATAGCCGGGACAAATATAACCAGTTTCCTTGGGGATTCTGAGCTAGTGATCCATGGACCCCACTTTGGGAACTGCTGCCTCCTCCATCCATCCTATAAGTGTTTTTGTGGCCACCTCTGTGCTGGACCCTTTTCTGGGCCCTGGAGATACAGGACTGTGAAGCTGTGGCTCTTTCATTACAAGTATTCTAGGGTGGGGTCAGGCGGTGGACAGACACGGTACCAGGCAGCAACGCAAAGCACTGTGCAGAACAAGGGAGCAGAGCGAGGGCAGAGTAAGGAGTGTATCTCATTCGGCCTCCAGGACAGGCTTCTCTACTCAGGTGGCATTGGGACACAGACCTTGAAGGAAGGAAGGCAGCAAGCCATACTGAGTGAGGGAAGAACATTCCCGGTACAGGAGGATCTCCCCATTGAGGTTTTGATTATATATGGCCAGAGTCTAGCCAAAAATATTAAAATGAAAAAGTCCAAAAATAAACAATTCATTAGTTTTAAATTGTGTGATGTTCTAACCAATATGATGACATCTCCCAACACTCTGTTTTATCTCACCCAAGATGCAGATCATCCCTTCGTCCATTTTATCTGTGCTGGACACACTCTCCGTCCGTTGGTCACTTAGCCATCTAGGTTATCAAACTGTCATGATATCGCAGTACTTGTATTCAAGGAAACCTTATTTTACTCCATAATGGCCCCAAGGCACTACTGTAGTGATGCTGGCAATTTTATTACAGTATATTGTTAAAATTATTCTATCACTGGTGTTGCTGATTCCTTACTGTGCCCAATATATGAGTTGTTATGGTTTTCTGTGCTTTAAGGCATCCAGTGGGGGTCTTAGAATGGATCCTGCACAGATAAGGGGGCTGCTGTAGAGAGAACAGCAGTTTACACAAGTGCTTCATCTAATGGACAGCAGGAAGTCAAGGCCCTTCCAGTCTCCTCTGCATTTGCCTTCATAGTTTATCTGTAAGGAGTGCTTTGGGCTGGAGCAATAGGAACCTTGGCTAAAAGCTGGCCCAAATAAGAGTATGTTTGTTTTGTTTTTGTTTTTGTTTTTTCTCAAGTAACAAGACTACTAGAAGGAGGCAGCTGGTGATGTTGATCCAACATCCCAAGGATGCCAAAGAGCTTTTATCTCTGCTGTTAGCTAAACTTTTCCCTTGTAGTCCCAAAAGAGCTGTCCCAGCTTGGGATGTTATATTTGCATCCAAGATGAGAAGATAGGAATGAGTGTGCAGGTGTTAGTGCCAGTGATGCCTGACCTTCTGATCCTAAAATTACACGCTCCCTGACCCCAGCAGACTCTCTTTAAATATCATTGGTCCAAACCGTTAGGTGGCTACATCATGCTGCAAGGAAGGCTGGGAGAGTGAGTGGTTAATGTTACACCGAATCAGGATCCAAGGAGATCTACTCATTGCATGTGATTAACATGTTTCTTAAAATTCTACTCAGTAATAGTTTCACTTGATTTTCCCCCCTCCAATCTTTATTGATTGGAGAAACTGGGTCTTTTGTTCCCTAGAATTCCCACAGTATGGATTTGGCTTATTGAAACTTGTGACCTGTTGCTGGTATTTTCTGTAAACTGAGGGTCAGATCTGGAACACTGATTAGAGTCCATTCTCTTGGAAAGAAGCATTGCTATGTGGTGCTGTGTGTTTGCACTGCCTCATGTTGGGAGGTCCAGAAGAGCCTTCTCTTAGAGATGCTGCAATTAAAGGTTGGATTGAGATGGTGGCAGCCTGATCTGTGTATTCAGAAGTTGCCTGTTGCTGCTGTCCTTGCCTACATCCAGTACTTGATCAAAGGGGTACACTGACAGTTTTTCTGAATCTGTTATTAGTTACTTCTGCATTTATTCTTTAAAATTTTTCTATAAGGTAGAACTTGGCCCTCGTCAATTATCTGGTTACCAACAAATACATTTTTTTTATAACAAGAATGTCAGAATAAGTGTTTTCCCTTTATTCATCAATTTTCAGAGAATAAATCTGGGGGCCTAGCATTTCTAAAGGTATCCAACAAGGCTTTTTGTTGCTGTTGTTTGAGGTATCATTATGAGCTCCTGGATTACATCATGTAATTAATATGTTACAATCATGAGTGTTATTGAAAATTTTTTCAGACAGCTTCATTGAGGTATAATAGGCACACAATAAATGTCACATACTTAAAGTATACAATTTGAGAAATTTGACATGTGTACACCCATGAAACTGTTGTCAAAAGGAAGACAATGAGCATCACCATTTACCCCTACAGCTTCCTTGTACCTGCCCTCCCCAGCCTACAACCAGCCGTCTGCTGGCACCCCAGACTAGTTTGCATCTTCTAGAATTTTATGTAGATGGACTCATACTGTATGTATGGTCGTTTGCCTTTTATTTATTTTGAGAATCACCCATGTCATTGCGTGTAGCAATGTACACTATTTATTCTAAGTAATATTCTGTCTCATGGGTAGGGCATACTTCATCTATTTGCCTGCTGATTTGGTTTGTTTCCATCTTTTGGCCATTAAAAATATAGCTACTATGAATATTCAAACATGCCTGCTTTTGTGTGGGCATAACTTTTCATCTCTCTTGAGCAGGTACTGAGAGTGGCTGGATCATATGGCAGGTGTATGCTGTGATTTGAGTATGGTTTTTCCGCACCAAATCTTATGCTGTGGTTTAATTCCTCCACGTGCAGGTGTTGGGAGGCGGGTCCTTTGGCAGGTGATTAACATTGGGGTACCACCTTCATGAGTGGATTAATGTTTTTCTCTGAAGATTAGGTTAGCTCTTTCAAGACTACATTAAGTCTTGAAGGAGTGAGTTAGGTCTCCTCTGAATGAGTTAGGTCTGGAGGGACTAGCTGTTTTCTTTATAAACTTCTCAACCTCTAGTATTTTTTTATAGCAATGGAAAGCAAACTATGATGATTTATGTTTGTCTTTTTAAGAAATTGCCAGACTCTTCCAAGATGGCTTCACTACTTTACATTCTTGTCAGTGGTATCTGAGAGTTCCCCCTCATTATCAACACTTGATATGATCAGTCTTTATCATTTCAGCCATTCTAATAGGTAAAGAGTTGTGTCTTGCAGTGGCTTTAATCTGAATTTCCCCCAGTGACTTTGATGTTTGCCCTCTGTGAATCTCTGATGAAATGTCTCCTCCAATTTGGGGCTCTTTTTTTTTTTTTTTTTTTTTTTTTTTTTTTTTTTTTTTTTTTTTTTTTTTTTTTTGGTGCTGGGGATCAAACTTGGGGCCTTGTGCTTGCCAGGCAACCACTCTAACCACTGAGCAAAATCCCCAGCCCTTTTGGTTCATTTTTTAAGTGGGATTTTTTTTTTAATTATTGCATTTTGAGAGTTCTTTATACTGGATTTAAATCCTTTATCAGGCATATTATTCATGTCTATATTTCTCCAGTCTGTGTCTTGTCTTTTTTTTTTCTTTTAACGGTACCTTTCAAAGAGCAGAAGTTTTTAGTTTTGATGAAGCTCAAATTATCAACTTTTCCTTTTTTGAGTTAGACTTTATGGTAACTCATCTAAAAACTCTGCCTAACTTTAGATCACAAAAGTTTTCTCCTGTTTTCCTCTAGAAATTTATGTCCTCTTTAATTTTAGAGTTAGGGTGATATTTTCTAGTTTTCAGTACATGAGTCTTACACTTCTTTTGTTAAATTTATCCCTAAATATTTAACTTCTTGGAGTTGGGGATTTAGCTCAAGTGGTAGAGCGCTTACCTAGCAAGCACAAGACCCTAAGTTCAATCCCCAGCACCCCCCTAAAAAAAAAATTAACTCCTTATGTATTTCCTAAGAATCATAAATGTAACCATGTATAACCATGTATATACACTTCTGGTTCACCTTCTATGCTTTTCTTTTTGAAGATATAATCAAGAGTATAAATTCATATTTGTCACTGCCCCTCCACACACAAGCACACACATAAAATTTAACAGAACATAGCATTTACTTTTTGCCTTTTTCCTCTTACTGTGTCCCAGAGACTCCCCGTGCCAGTTTACAGGACCTTCCTCATTCCCCTTGACAGTGACATCGTGCTCTACTTCCTGGATGATTTGAGTGTATGCACTGGTCCCCTCTGCCTGGATGTCTGGATAGTCTTCAGGCATTCGCTATTATAGCCAGTGCTGTGGTCGGTAGCCTTATGCAGACATCCTTTTGTCGTTTCACCTGGAATTTACAGGGCATCATTAACAGGCCAGGTCCTGCATGACCCACACAAGACTCAGGAATGGATCTGACCTGGCTCAGCCTTGCTGGAGTGGAAGGCCCTGTAGCTGTCTCCCGGAGCTGGGCCAGGAGTTCAGCCACACAGCCCTGGGAGTTGGGGGAGGCTGCCTTGGGCTGGGGATTGTGGTTTTTCTGTCCTTCTGGGAGGCCAGCAGTCAGATTTACTCCTCTTCCTCTCTGGCTAGACTTGGTCTTTGTGGGAATGAGGGGGAGGGGAAAGGCCAGGGATCTGTGGTCAGACAATATTCTGGGATGGGAGAGGTCACACGTGGGATGATGGAGCAGAAGTAGAGGCTGCCAGAGCTGAAAGGCCATGCTGAGGATAGAAACCACCATGCGGGGACCAGGGTGGGGAGAGAGCCACAAGGATGGGCTGGAAGGAGAGAAATACAGTAAGTCCCCAACTTACGAATGAGTTCCGTTCCAGGAGAAGATTCGTAAGTTGGGTTTCTTTGTAAGTCTGACAAAGTGTGAGTCTTAACCACCTTTGACACAGATTTACAAAGTAAAGCCTAAAAAAATGGAACACACATACAAAAGTACTGAATATAAACTCATTTTACTTTTACAGTTACCTTAAAATGGTGGTACAGGGTTAGTTAGGGTTAGGGTGAGCTGCTTCCAGGATTTGTTCACATTGACGGACATTCCTAATGGGAGGTCCATTCTTACTGTGAACATTTGCTACATGAATGTCCCTAAATTAGGGACTTACTGTATATTTTATTGCCATCAGCATGCACATTTGTGTGTACCGGGGTCATCACCTAACTCCCCCTGCTAATCCAAGCCTTCAGTCCCCCACCTCCCAGCCTGTTGCTCTTCCAGGCAGGCACCCCATTGGAAATGAATGTCCTCCAACAGCCGGACTGAGTTCAAGTCCCAGCCCCGTGTCTTGGGCAAATGAAATGGGAAGAATGATGTTACCTGCACATGGGGTTATAAAGTGATGGTGAGATGATGAGTGTAAAGTCCAAGTTCAAACCCTGGTGCACGGCGAGCCCTCACAGTGGGAGTAGCAGCCATCCAAGCTGTGACTGCTGTTGTTATTCCTCTCTCAGAGCTCCTCTGTCTGGGTGGAGACAGCCTTTACTCCGTCTGACAAAGAGGATGGTGGTCTAAGCACGGATTAGTGCTTTGAGTGTCAAGGTCACAGTTCTGCTGGGAGGTGGAGTGAGAATGATTTTAGGACTTGCTTGCTCCGCTCCCACTCACTGGGGTGTGCTAATTTACCTCTTTGCCCCCAGCACATACATACATGCTTGTGTACACTCTCGGTCCATGCAAACACATACATTAGCTCAGTTCCTGTGCTGGCGGTGCTTGGTAAGGCAGAAGGAATCAGAGAACAGATCGGTGAGTTTTTTACCTAACTCCCTGGCCCGCAGAGTGGGGGCTTTGCCAGGCTGGTGGGCAGGGCTGACCAGGCCAAAGCTCTAACAAGGAGCCTCGACGGCTATTTTTGGGATGAATGACCCACCCCTTCCAATGACTTGCTGCTAAATGGCATCTAATTTCATTAAGCCATGGAAACAGTGACATCACACGCTCCTGCCCTGTAGCCACCCACGTACAGCGAGCCTCAGAGTGATCCGAGATTCATCCGCAAGAGCAAGTCCCGAGCAGAAATGTTAAAATAGCAAAGCTGAGACATTCTGCTATGAAAAGAAATTACAGATGAAATCCGTTAGTCAGACATTTCCAGTGGCAGTTTCTTTGCTTGGGAGCAGGGGAAGACATGCGTGTTTATTTTGGGCCAGGTTACGTGACCGTTCTTCCCTCTATTGGCTAGAGGTGGCCTGTGAAGTGTATTTCTGTGCTGTAAATTGCATCCTCATTGGGGTCTAGTTATGACATAGACATACGTTCTCAGGGCACAGTTTTATTGTGCAGGATGATGAAGCTAGAATCATGGATTTGCCATCTTTTTGCATAAAATAGTGATGTTTGTACTTTCTACTCCACTATTGTAAGTCACAACCTCATCCAGGTGGACCTTATCTTTTCCCGGTGGCTTCCTTTACCCAGTTCTTTCCATGTAAGTTCTGCCTGCTCGGGCACAGAGTGAGAAGGTTCCTGGTGTCCATGGGGACTGTCATGGTCATGACTATGATTCACCCAGCAAAAGCAGAGCAACCGCTGGCCTCTTGGAGCGAGTACAGGATGAACCTCTTATGGAGGTTTATTCCGCTTAAACTCTCTCTGCTTCAGCGCTGTGGACATTGGGCCGGTAATGCTTCCTTGTGGAGGTCTGACTTGGGCACTGTAAGGTGTTCAGCAGTATCCTGGCTCTCGCTGTGAGATGCCAGCAACATCCCCCAGCACCTGCTCTGGTGGCCAGAATGTCTCTGGATGTCGCCACCTGTCCCCTGGGAGGAGTAACTGTTCCTGCTAGGCAGCACTGGCATATGCATTTTCAAGGACATGAGAGGTGTGAGGGATTCACAGGTTTTTATTGACTTGTTTTTATTTTAAATACTTAAAAAAAAAAAATAAGACAGAGTCTTGCTGTGTTGCACAGGCTGGCCTCGAGCGCCTAAGTTCAGGAACTTTCACCTCCACTTCCCAAGTAGCTGGGACTGTTACAGGCATGTGCTGCCATGCCTAGCTCTGGGTTTAGTAGACTTTGAGCTCATTCTTCTTGGGACTCCTGTTTTCGTCTTCCGTAAGATGAACTTGGGGGACACTGTGATCACAGAGAAGCTGCTAGTCCTGGCAGCAGAGAGAGTTGAGGGCAGGAGGCCCCGTGAAGTCTCTGTCCGGATCCCATCCCTGCAGATGATAAAGGTCTTGCCCTCCTGACTCCAGTTCCTACTGCACTTCTCTCTACTCCTGGTATCCAGGCTAATCTTTCTGAAATCCAGTTGTTCTCTCACTTTAACTTAAGCCCATTTTAAGTGAAAATTTCTAAATATCCACCAAAGTAGAGCGAATAGTACTGTATAAGGAACTACTATGAACTTATCACCCAGCTCCACTACTGTCCATTTTATCTTCTTCCCATTTGGCGGAGATGGGTTGAGACAGGGTCTTACTATATAGTTCAGGCTGGCCTTGAACTCACTATGTAGCCCAGGTTGGCCTCAAATTTGCAGAGATCCTCCCTCCTCAGCCTCCCAAGTACTGGGCTTACAGGCATGTACCACCACACCCGGCCTTCCTCTACTTTTAAGCCCAACCTGTGGGCCTCATCCTGTGCCAATCCATCCATTGGCTCAGTTCCCCCAAGGGCTTGGGCTGGGCAAGGCTGGGCAAGGCTGGGCAGAGAGAAGGGCTCAAGGGGAAAGGCTTAGGCCCTGCCCTGGAGAGACTCACAGGTGTGGAGGGCAAGGAGAGAAAGTTTCATTTGACGACATAAAGAGAATCTGCCCTTTAGCTTTCTCTGTTCGAAGCTAAGCAATTCCAGTTCTTCAGCCTTTCTTCCTAATAAGTATTTTTCACCCAAGTGGGCCCAGTTTGTCCCCACAGTGTTGGGAAAAGGAGCAGGAACATAAACGAAGCCCGGATTCAGGTCTCTGCTGTGGCACTTCACATGTGTGTGAGTCTAGCCAAGCTGCCGCCTACTGGATCCTTATCTGTGAAGCAGAGCAGCGATCCCTACCTCACAAGTTAGTCAAGAGGACGGGCTGAGAATATACCATTCGAAGCCCTAGCACGACCCTTGCATCTACTAGGTTTCCGCTCAGAGTCCCCTTTCTGTCCCTCATTCTCTTTGTCGTTTCTTCCACATTCTCTCGACAGAGGTGGCCACAGCTGATCACACCACCACGGCGAGGGGCTGACTAATGTGAGCCAGAGAGGATGGACGGCTCACTTCCTGAACTGTCACATGCCTGAAGTTCTCACCAGCCTCCTGGTGGCCCCATTTCTCAGTGACATTCACTACTGACTCACTCAGCTTGTGGTCAGCTCTGAAATCAGGATCCTTTTCAGCTTTCCATCTACCCCACGACTGCTCACCAGCTTGGGTCTATGGCATAGGAATGGAGTCATTTTGCTGTATGCTGTGTATACAAACATCCTTTCCAAGGAGCCAAAAGCTTTGGTAGACTGGCAGCTTCGTGAGGGTAGGAGTTAGGTCTGTTGATTAATTCCATTTCACACTCTCTAGAATACTGTCTGACACAACAGATGCTTTGTAAAGACTTTTGAATTGAATGAATGTATTTTGAACTGGTTCCTATCTTCCAGGAGACTCCCACATCCTTCCAGGCAGCATCCTTGGAAAAGCAAATGAGCAAAACCTTGAGAACTTGATGTCGTTTCCCAATAAGTGAGCTCTAAACTGGTTCCAAGTATGGGCCAGTGGAAAGACCATGGCCCAGGGACTCAGAACCCTCATTCTTCTACTCGCTGGCTTGGTAACTTTGAGCAAGTTGCTTCCACTTGAGCTTGTTGTTTCCCTGGAAATGTGAACCATCAGTACCTACCAGGGTTATTGTGAGAATGAAGTACAAATATATGTATGACAAAGTACTCAGCCTGGCTGGAAGTGATCATGGTTTAGCATGATTTTACTCTTTCCCAAATACTCACCGCCCTTGGTTTCCTCCTCTGGTTTGCTCCAGATCTCACTGTCTCTTTTCCAGCTTAATTACTCATTCTCCCTCACCTCATCCCTGCCCCAACAAATACACTATACTCAGCCTAACACCCAGCACACTCAACAGGGACAAGCCATTTGTGGAAAAAAGGCTAAGTAGGATTTTAGGTGGCATCTTCCCCTTTAATTTCCATTAGATTTTTTTAAAGTATCTTTAACTTTTTGTTTTGAAATAATTTCAGACTTGCCCCCCAAATTACAAAAATAACACAGTTTCTATATGCCCTTTACATAAACTTCCCCTAAACACTGACATCTTGCATAATCATAACACCATTATCAAAACCAGGAAAATAGCATTAGGCAGGACTGTTGACCAATTTACAGGTCTTACTCAAATGTCATGAGACGTCTCACTGATGTCCCTTTTCTGAGCCAGGATCCCACATCAGACATAGTTGTCATGTCTCTTTAGTGTCCTGTAATCCTCGGCAGTTCCTCTGTCTTTAATTGTTCTTTATACTCTTAACACTTCTGACAAATGCCCGGCCAGTTACCAGTCTGGATGTTTGTGTTTTCCTCATGATGGGCCTGGAGCTGTCCGTTTCGGACAAGACCCCATAGAAGCAATGCCGTGTCCTCTTTGGTGTGGCACATCAGGAGGCAGCTGTGTCTCTTCCTGGTGATGTTCACATCCTTGCTTAGTGAAGATGATGTCTGCTTGGTTTCCCCATTGTAAAATTGCTCCTCCTTCTTTGTAATTAGTGAGAATTTTATGGGGAGTTAATATTCTGTTCCTTCTCAAGCTTTTGCCTTATCTGTTTCTTTTTCTATATGTGTACAGATTCATGGCTTCCTATTTTATCTAATGAGTTATCATCTATGACTATTGTTATTCATTTTGATGCTCGCACTGTCTTTTCTTTGGCCAGCAGGAGTTCCCTTAAGCTGGCCTTTTGTCCTGTTGACCTGTCCTCTTCATTCTTTGAACACTTTCCTGCTTTCTGACCTAAGGTGATACTCCAGGTCATTGTGTGTTCCCTTCCAGCTCTAGAACCATCCACTTGTACAGTGGCTCTGAGTCCTTTGAGCAGAGAGTGATATTTAGAAGTTGACATTTGGCGGCTAGCTGTACTCATTGCTGGGAGCTGTTGCATTTCCTGGACCCATGTGAGGGAAAGAGCTAGGGAATATATGTATGTATGTATATATGTATGACGTATATGCACACACATCTATGTCTATATCTGTCTGTATTTTGCAAATCATGAATTCACACTAGTACTTCCATTTCCTCTCTACCACCTGTTTGTACCTCCTTCCTGTAGCAGGGAGGCACCTGAACCCCATTAGCTCCAATATATGTCCGTATTTGATCAGTTCCCTCTGCCACCCTTCTCTCCCTTTCCCACCCTTCTTGACACTGTCCCCCAGGCAGCTCCTCCCTCACCCTGAGCACCCTCTGGCTTCTGCCAAAACATACAATTTTTAAACAATAGTTCATAAATTTTTTAAAATTGGAGGCCCAGTTTCTGCTTGTGGGCTTCTAATGATAATTTGGACCAGCAAGCTGAATTGTTAGCTACCTGAGTGGCTCGAGCCTCAGGGAACTGCTAGAAGGAAACTTTCAGACCCCCGTGGACCTCCTTGTTTTATGTTCAGGGAAACAGTCCCAGTGAGGGACGGGGATTTTCTGAGTGCCCCTGTCACAACACTGTCTGTTGCTTGTTTTCCAGTCTAGACCCCAGATGCCCTGTTCCCTGGCCCAAAGTGTCCTTCTTAAAACATGAAGCTGACTGCGTTCTTCAACTCTGCCTTCTCAGTCCATAGGGTCACAAGCAGGGGCCCTGGGCCTATTTGATCTGCAGACTTGTCTTACTTGTCCTGCACTGTGTTGGCCCGAGATTTGAGAATTGGGAGTTTCCATGTAAATTTAAAAATTTTTGGCTTCACTTGGCAGATCAGAAAATCTGACCATCCTGAGCCCACACCTCCATCTGGTTCCTCTGCAGATGCTTCTCAACTTACTATGAGGCTGTGTCCCAATAAACCCATTGTGAGTCAAAAATATCATATGTCAAAAATGCATTTACTGCAACTAACCTACCAGCCGTCATGGCTTAGCCCACCCTGCCTTGAACATGCTCAGAATGCATCCATTGTCCTGTGGTTGGGCAAGAGCATCCAACAGCCTATTTTGCAATGAAACATTGCCTCTCTGGTGGGGCTTATTGAACTCAGCACACTGGAGCATCCGTCATGTGCTCTCCTGATCCTGTGGCTGACTGGGAGCCTCGGCTTGCTGTCATGGAGAGAAAGAATTGTACTCAGTATCTCTAGCCTGGGAAAAGATCCAAATTCAAAAGTCAGATGTGGTTTCCATCGAATGCGTATCACTTCTTCACCATGGTCAAATCAAAAAATCATCGTCAAGCTGTCACAAGTTAGGGGCTATTTGTGTAGAGCTGGAACTTAGTGACAGCTTCTCCTTTCATATTTTCTCCCCCACCCCGCCCAGTTCCCAGTTTGGTGACCTTGAACAGGCCCCCACAGTAGGTTGCCTACCTGGTTCCCGTTGGCACTGGCTTGGCACTCAGGACCCGCTCATCAGGCTGCCCTCGTCTCCAGCCTCCTGTCTCATTCCCGCCCCCTGCCCCACAGGGAAGTAGATGGAGCACCTGGGCTCTGCCCCACTCTTGGGCTTGACCTTTGCTGTCCCCGCTTAGTGGCCTCTTCTGTCCTTCCACCCACTTGCATCCTCCTCCTGCTCTGCTATTCAGACATCACCTCTTGCACGAAGTCTCATGTAGACCGAGCAGAACAGAGGTGGGGGTTGGGGGTCTGGTCCACCAGTGCTGACCATGCCATTCTCTTTCCTTTTGTGTCTTTGTCTCTGCTGCTAAACCACAGGTTCACAGGGCCAAAAGCCAATTTTGTTTTGGGGGGGTATTTTTGGTTTTTGGGTTTTTGGTTTTTTGAGACAAGGTCTCACTGTGTAGTTCAGGCTGGGCTTGAACTCACTATGTAGCCCAGGCAGGCCTCGAACTCTCAGTGGTCCTCTTGCCTCAGCCTCCTGAGTGCTGGGATTACAAGAAGCATGCGCTACCACGCCCGGCCCAAAGCCAATTTTTATCCCTTTGACCCTAGTGCTGAAAGAGGGCTCTGCACATAGTAGGTGCTTTGCAAATGTTAGTCAGATAAGCGTTAATAAAACACCAGCAAATACTCATCCAGTACTTCCTTGGTGACAGGCATGGTTCTGATTGCTTTACAGGCACTCAGCCACCTGACCCTCACTGCTGTGCTGTGGGAGATTTACTGTTGTCCCCGTTTCACAGACAAAGTAGCTGAGGCACAGTGGCGAAGTGCCATGTCCAAGGTTACACAGTGGTGGAGTGCTGGTGGAGGTCAGGCAGTCTGACTCCGTAGTCCATGCTAGGACCTCTAATAGACCTCTCAAAGTGAAAGGGTTCCACATTTCCAGGATAAGGCAGTTGAGTATATGTGGAGAGTTGTGTCACGTAGACCCCCTTTCTCCTATCACGTCCCCAGCCCTAATTTCTGGTGCCATTAGTTAGGAGCCCAAGCACAGAGCAGGCAGCAGAGAAAGTGGTACCCCTCGAACCTGACAGCCCACAGGAATCTTTTCTCCCCCGAGGTCTTAGGAAACACAGCATGTTCCCCATGTAATTAGCACCCAGAGCCAAGTATCTCTTTCCATGTAATTAGCACCCAGAGTCAAGTATCAGCCCTTATGCAAGATTGCCAGGCTATTGCGTTGGGCTTAGCAGGGTGTATTTTGTTTCCCAATCACCAAAGAGGAGTCATATGCCAGCTTGTCACCAGCCACTCCACTGAGTCACATTCCACCCAAGAGCCTGAGAATGCTCTGTGGACTGAGACTCTGTTGATAGATCTCTTCGGTGTGAGAACTGTCTGCTGCTCACGTTCAAGGGAAGGGAAGGGAGCCAAGTATGTGGGTGCCTCCCTGGTGAACTCCGCGTCTAATCCTCTGCAGACCCATTTCCTCCTCTTGTTAGCCTTGCTCAGGATCTCATAGTTGTGGCTCCACACTTTTTTTTTTTTTTTTTTGTGGTGCCAGGGATTGAACTCAGGGCCTTATGCTTACAAGGCAAGCATTCTAAACACTGAGCTAAATCCCCAGCCCTGTGGCTCCACTTTATAGATGAGGAAACTGAGGCTCTGGGAGGTGAAGTCCTTTGCCTGAGGCCACACTGTGAGGAAGGGGACAGGCCCAGGTTGGATCCAGGGCAGTCTGATCCAGGGCCTTAGCTCTTAAATAGCCAGTGGTAAACTGGGCTCAGAGTTAAACCCATTTCTGTGTGATCCTGAAGTCCTGGCTTTTCTCACTGTACCCCTCAGGTGGGCTCTGGTGGGACCCACAGGAAAGAGGTCATGGCATTTCTGTGGAGGAAAAACACAGGTGGGAGCCAGCACTATCACGAGCTGACGCCAAGACTGTGGGCCCCAGTGGATTCTATGCTAGCCTCATGCTGTAGAGTTAGTTATGAAGAATCTCCGAGGAGCAGGCAGCAGGAGCTGGCAGCAGGGTGCAGTGGGGGTGGAAAGGAGCGGAGGACGTGGAGGAGACAGGAAAGGGAAAGGGGGCGGAGAGAGGATGCAGAGCGAGAATGCAGCACCCATGCTGTCATAAACCCGGGAGAGTCCGAGCCTTTCCCTGTTTCTTTTAGTGTCCACGTCACCCAAGGCGCGTGGGTTCAGTTCATTCCACAGTTACTGATCCAGTGTCTACAGTATGCCAGGCCCATGCTGGGGTTTGAGGACATGGCTGGGGACAAAACCGAATAAGGTCTCTGTCCTCTCCAGCATACATTCTGATGGGGGAAGACCCACCAAGAAATCTAAACAGATGAGTGAGCAGCGTCACTTGTAATGACCCTGGGTAATAAGTGTCACACAGAAGAGGTGATAAAGGAATGTGTGAGAAGACAGAGGAGGAACGGGGGCTGCATAAGGTGGGCTCTCCCAAGGTCTGTGGGTGGGGTGCATTGGCCTGAAGGAAGGGAAGGCGCTCGTCTAGGACGAGCTGTGGCTTGCTGACCCGCGCAATATGCAGCTACCTCCCCTGCCCACTGCCTTGAGACCCGTCCATGCGTGTGTCCTCCTCACTCCCATTCTGTTTCTTCTCCACAGGTTTGACATCTACAGGAAGGTGCCCAAGGACCTTACACAGCCAACGTACACCGGGGCCATTAGTGAGTAGCTGCCCTCTGACCACTGCTCCCCTTCCCCCAGCCTGTGCCTTACCCCGACTGCCTGCACAGAACTTCTGGATCGGGGAGAAAAGAAGGAAAAGCAGAAGGGAACTTCTTGCCAGGCCCTTCACCTATTTCCACATTGAGTTTCTGTCCTTACTATAGCCCTGCAAGATATAAGCATCACCTTTTTCTGAAAGGATGCAAGGAAATTATCAGTACAGGTTGAGAATTGCTGATTTGAAAATCTGAAATTGGAAAAGCTCCAAAACCCAAAACTTTTTTCTTGCCATGCTGGAGATTGAACCATGTATGCTGGGCAAACACTCTACCACCGAGCTACCTCCCCAGCCCCCAAATCCAAAATTTTGTGAACATCAGCATGACGCCGCATGTGGATCCACACTTGGCCTTGCGTGACAGGTGGCAGTCAATACATAGGTGCACTAAAATTATTGTGTAAAATTACCCTCAGAGCGTGTATGTAGGGTGTCTCTAAAACACAAATTAATTTTGTGTTTAGACTTGGGTCCCATCCCCATCTGATGTGCATTCCCAGCCACAGCATCAGGTGACGAATTTCCTCTCACAAGGGGAAAGGCGTGAGGCATAGGAAGCCAGCCTTAGCTACCATTTAGTGAACAAATATTTATGAAGCTGGTCCTGGGGCCAGGCCACATGCCAGGCACGGAGACCATGTTGATGAATGCACTTCACTCTCTGTCCTTGAGGTGCACACAGCCAAGTTGGGCAGGCAGACTCAGGCACATGCCATCACGTTACATCGTGATAAATACTATTAATAACCAAAGGAAAGAGCAAGGTTGCCAGAGACTTGCGGATCAGGATGTGGACTCTGCCTCCTCCACTCACATGGCCGGTAACCTTGGACAAATTCCTTGACCTTTTGGCAGAGTGTGGGGCCGTGAGTCCACTGCCCAGCTGCTCCAGGTTTCCTACTAGCAAGCATCTTCCTGGGGTCACATTCCTCCCATGCAGGGCCTGAGTCAGTCTCAAAAGAAGTCTGGACTCAGAGTCTCAGAGTCTTGCCCAAACATGGATTGAAAACTTTTCATCAAGCCTTTCTAGAAGACCTTCTGATGGAAATACTTCCTAGCTGCCTTCATGTTTTTTGTTCATTCTTTGGACAAGTATTCATTTTGCATCTTCTCTGAGCCAGGCACTGCGCTAGACCCCAGGGCCACAGTGCTAGACCCCAGGGCCACAGTGGTACAAGACCTTGTTTCTGTCCTCCTACCCTGGGTTGGGTTAAGGAGAACAGACACAATAAACCAAGTGTGATCGGGGCCTGTGGACTTCTTGGGTCTTGGCAGGCAGACTCAGTGCTTATGCCACCTGCTGGGTTGACCAGGCTGTGGTCCAAGCACTAAAAAAGCGGGCAGGTTTCACAAAGAGGCCTGTCTCCCCACCTCCGGCCTGGATAAGGGAGGACCCCAGGGCTTATCTGTAGGTATTCCCCCTACCTGCAGGCCTGCGGCAGGGAAGGCAGCTGGAAGACTTGGGTCCCTTTGCATCAGCACTGACCTTCACAAGCAACCCCTATGTTGTACCCTTTCATCATTATAGCATTCGATGGGGCTTGGAGCAGGGTGGTGGAAATGATTCTGCAGTGTGGGTCCTACATGGCACTCGACACAAAAGGTGCAAGATTCCAGATGCAGGATGCTTTGTCCACTTGGTGAGATTTTTGGGGGTGGGGTTGGGAGGTTACAATAACCACAGTTTCAGATGGGAAGGGAAGACCAGCACCTAGGGAATTTGAGTTGGTAGCATAGTTTCTCTAATGGATTTGTTCAGCAGTTGGAGAAGACATTTGAAATTTATTTCTATACTATTAAAAAAGGAAATAACACCACCAACAACAGAAAAACAGCTAAACATGGCCAATATATAAACTGATGTGAAGCCTTTGTGGACATAGATTGCCCAATAAGAAAGCACGGTTGGAAAAGATATGTCTATTATGCTGCTGTTTGTTTAGATAGAGAAAAGGGATTTTTAAAATAAATATATATTTATATATAAATAATTTATAGAGTATAACTTATGTGATATTTTATATACTGGTATTAATATATATATAAATATGTGCTTTTTTATTAGTACATGTTTTCAACACATATTGAATACATAGTAGGGAATTGCTGCATACATGTACACATTGCATCTTGATCCTTATGTGGTTGTGGGAGGACACAGAGACACATGTGGTTGTTGCAGGGATGGAGGCTTTGGATCAAGAGGGAGACTCACATGGGGTATTTTATATATTCCTAGAGTTTTTTCTTATATTTTCCACGTATTGCCTATTTCAAAAAAAAGTGAGACCCTTAAATGCTGTCACCATACAACTTTCAAAGTTAAGTAGACATTGAGAGTATGACAGTCTCCCCCTGATAACTCAGTATCATTGTAGGGATTTGTGGGCAGTTTATGACATCCTACCCTTCACATGTAGCCCAAGTTTCTGGGGACCCTTTCCTCAGTGCGCTGGCTCCAGCACACAGGCACTCCATCCTGCCCCCGACAACCCATGTGGTGGTCAGTTCATTTCTCTCCCTGAGCTTCCATGTCTATATCCTTAGCCTGGGCTAGGGCCCCCATCAGGACAAGTCGGAGCATGACATGACAGGCTGTCTGTTAATGCACCCACAACAGAAATACAGTAGGTGCCCAGCAAATGCTTGTTTTCTTTCTTCACTCAGAATGCATCTTTGGCTGTTCATTGTTAAGATAGGTAAATAGGGAAGTAGGTAGGTAAGTAGGAAGGAAGGTAGATAGGTAGGTAGATTGGAAGATAGGTGAGTGAATGGATGGGTAGGAGAATGGATGGATGGCTAGATCAATCAATCGATCAATCGATCGATGGATGGATCGATGGATCGATAGATAGATAAATAGATAGATTTTAAAAGTGGGTATATAAATAGGAAGATAGATGGAAAGGTCAGTAGGTAGATGGATAGATACAGA
This sequence comes from Hystrix cristata, assembly GCA_004026905.1. Classification (NCBI taxonomy): domain Eukaryota; kingdom Metazoa; phylum Chordata; class Mammalia; order Rodentia; family Hystricidae; genus Hystrix; species Hystrix cristata. Next base: position 61,759 of record PVJO010007317.1, read on the forward strand.
AAAATACAGATGCCTCTCGACTTTTGATAAGGTTATATCCTAATAAATCCATCATTGTTTGAAAATATCGTAAATAAATGCATTGAGCTGTGTGTAGTATTGTGACCATAATCCCAGCAACTCTGGAGACTGAGACTAGAAGATCATAAGTTTAAGATCAGCCTGGGTAAGATAGTGAGGCTCAGTCTCAAAAAAAACAAAACAAAAAGGTACTGAATTCTCCTGACTGTCAACCATGACAGTTTAGCAGCAGCACTCTTTAGAGTATGGCTGTTTCTCCTGGTGATTGCAGGGCTGACTGGGAGCAGTGGCTCACTGTCCTGGCCAGCATCATGAGAGAGTGTTCTATGTATTCCTAACCTGGGAAAAGATCAAAATTCAAAGTATTGTTTCTACTGAACGTGTATCACTTTCACCCCATTGTAAAATTGAAAAACATGTATAGACACACCAATGGCAGGAGAACTCTTGCCCCAGCCTCAGAAGTGAGGAGGCAGGAGGAAGGATGGAGCCTGTGGAAGCCTGGTGGTCCCAGACTCCATATCAGTGGTGGCAGAGCTTTGGCACACGTGCCACAGCAGGCCATTTGTACTGTTGAAGGCTCTAGAAGATTCACCATCACTGCTCTGTATGGAAACAAAGCTGGGCATTCACAAAAGTCATAAAGTCTAGGCTTTTATATGAAATCTCTCAAATGTTCAATGTGGAATCTAATTTTAAAATATATATTACTGTGTGCTGCAGGTACCACATTTCCCTAAAAATAAGACTGGGTCTTATATTAATTTTTGCTCCAAAAAACACAATAGGGCTTATGTCTTCTTTTTTCATGTCCAACAATCTACACTTATTCATTTATTCATATACAAAAATCTGCATTTATTCATGTATGAAAATCTACATTTATTCAAATACAGTCACATCATCTTCTTCTGGAACACCATCATAATTTAGGACATCTGTTGTGTGTTGCAACAGACATACTAAAAGTGTCCCTCTGGCTGGGGTTCTTAACTGGGGCTTATTTTGGGGTAGGACTTGTATTATGAGCATCCTGAAAAATTGTGCTAGGGCTTATTTTCTGATAAGGTCTTACTTTCAGGAAAATGGGATATAGTTCAGTGGTACAGCGTGGTGTGCATGGAGCCCTGGGTTCAATAGACAGACAGAGGAAATATCACTCAAGCCAAACAGAACACCTTGCTGGGCCCCAGTGTGCAGCCTTTCTTTCAAGCTGACCAGCACTAAAGAGCACTTGAGGAAGACAGCTGGGCAGGCTTTAGGCGGCTCTCCCACATGAGGGAGGTCCACCCTGAACCGAGAGTGAGATCAGTACCAGCAACAGACTCCCTTTCTGGGTGCGGAACTGCTTCATACTGAGGCTGCGAGTAAGAGGGGGCCTTGGGGGATCTGTGGGAGCTTTGCCCTTATCCTGCGACCTGGGGCCTCAGGGCAGCTTTCCTGAGCCAGCAGGAGGGCTGGGAGGGCAGGCCTCCCTTTCCTAACTGTCTGACTCTCCATGTCATTTCTTGCAGTCTCCATCTGCTGCTGCCTCTTCATCCTCTTCCTCTTCCTTTCAGAACTCACCGGATTCATCACAACAGAAGTGTAAGTCCTTCTGCTCTGGTGGGGCGTTGCGGGCATTCTGGGACACAGACCAGAAGAGAGATGGGTTTTTAAGAAGGACAGAAACCTTTGAATCTTCTAACTTCTGTTGCCAACGCTGTGACATGAGTTACTCTCATTTCTTAGAAAGTGTTTTAAGCTTAAAGCAAATATGAATGTTGCTTTGTCAAAGTAGAAGAAAACATTTGGGCTTAGGTGGGCCAGGGGCCTCTCTAAGTTGACAGATGAGCAGAAATCAGTCACTCTTCTCTGTCATCCCTTTGTTTGGCCAGGGGGCTTTTTTCCCTCTGAATCATCTCAGGGCCATTTCATGTTGAAGAGTTCGGAGAGTTGGTGTGGAGAGAGGAGAGGATGTGACATCAGGCCAGTCCCTCCACTAGGCCCCCTCTGGTTTCTCAGGCCAGGCTCAGGGAGGAATTGGGGGTGGGGGTTCCTGGCAGTGAGTGACGCAGACTTTGTCCATCCCTGATTCCTAGAATTACCCGCTGTCCTTAGCCTACTAGCACCTCGGGGCGTGTAATACAGAATGCCATTGGAATTGTTCAGCGCAGGCCTCCCGCCTCCTTGCTTGCTCTCTGGGATGGAGTTCCTGCCTCAGGCGCTGGCTTCAGAGCTGCTCAATTCTGTGTTTACAACCCACAAAGCCATGGAGGAGCTGGGCCAGTGTTGGAATTTTTTTTTTTCTACTCAGAATTTCTTGGTTTCCTTTGCTTCCCTCTCAGCCATAGACAATAGGAAGCTACCACTCAGCTGCTTAGGTGCAGACAGCCCTGATACTAGGCAGATCTTACCACCTTTCACTTTCAGACAGTCTGAGAGTTGGCTGAGGCTTGGAGAGCTGAAGGGACTTGCCCTCTGTCACATAGTTAGGTGGTGGCTCCCAAGCCCACAGGGGTGCTGATATCTCCTCCCCTGAGCTCCTTTCTGTATGCAGCTTCCCCTCTCCCCTGTGCGGGGGCGTTTGCCTTCCCTTTCACTTTCCTGCTGGCTTTTAATCCCGATGGAACCAAAGCCAAGGGGGCCTCCTAGACTGGTGGGAAGAACGCTGGTCATGGCATGGGAGACCCACGTCTACTCATTTGCTGCTTCACTGTTGTGTAATCCTGGGGAATTGCTTAACCTCTCTGGGTCTCAACATTGCTGGTCAAATGAGCAAGAGTAGACCAGAGTCAAAGCTTGCTTCCAGCTTCGGAAGAAGCTTTGTCTGCTTTTCAAGACATGACCCCTAATGGCGGGTGACCTCATCCTGGGCAAGCACCTAACCCTAACCCTAACCCTCTGTGCCCATTTGGGCCACTCAGTGTCTCAGGAATTACTCCAGCATGAATCAGGTGTGGAAGCTGGGAGAGAAGCAAGAGTTTGCGACTTGCTATTTATGAAATACGTACTAAAGGCAGGCACTTGCTGGCCTCCCCAGGCGACACTCCACTCTCTGGGATGGGGGAGGTTTACTTTCCATACCTATCATGTTCTAAATAAACTGCATATATGACAGCAGCAATGGCCAGGTGCTTAGGCAGGTGGCTTTGTGTGTTGTAGACAGACGCACCAGCAACCGCAAAAAAGCCCTGAGGCAGGAACTACCTGGCGTATGCAAAGAGCAGAAAGAAGGCTGGTATGAATGGGCAGAGTGAGCAAGCAGGGTGGCGAGAAGGTGGTGTAGGTACAACCAAAGCCCTGTACACTGCTGAGTGTCAGTGGGACTCACACCTTGGGCAGGTCCGCGTGTTCATTGCTGTGTACATCCTCGCTCAGAGGAGCTGAAATGGCAGTGTTGGACACAGACAGCCCACAAGCAGACAGAACTACACTCTACTTACCCCTTGGCATCCTGGGGGGATTGATTCCAGGGCCCTCCCAAAACAACCAAATCCTCAGGTACTCAAATCTTCTATAAAATCGTCTAGTATTTGCATATAGCCTGTTTGCATCCCTCTGTATACTTTAAATCATCTCTAGGTGAACTTACAGTAACTTCCACAATGCATATCTCATGCAGATAGTTGACAGACCGTTTTGTGCAGAGAATAATGACAAGAAAATGATCTGTATAGGTTCAGTACAGGTGTGTGAGAGTGTGCACGTGTGTGTGTGTGTGTGTGTGTGGCTGGGTGGGTGGCTGGTGCTGGGGATGGAACCTAGGGCCTTGCACATGCGAGGCCAGTGCTGAGCCACTGAGCTGCAGCCCTGGCCTTTCCCTATTTTTTAGTCCAAGGTTGGTTGAATCTGTGGGTGCAGAACTCATAGACAGCAAGAGGTGATTGTATATTTTTTTAAATTTTTTTTAAATTTTTACCGAGAACATGTATTGGTACATTGGATACAAAAGAAGGAAGGTTAAAAGAAACGTGATTGTATATTAATTAGTGATATTTGATGTGCTCTGAAGAAAGAAGCAAAGTGGGGAAGAAGATGTAAAATGAAGCTGCAGTGAGTATTGTGATATTTTGTGAGGACTAAACAGGCTGTTTAACAGAAGGGTATTTAACCTAGTGCCTGGTGGGCTGCCTGTGTACTCCTGACCTGATGAAGCTGCTCCATACCTGGCGGGTCACGCATGCACCCTGAATGTTAATTTCCTCACCTCCTCTTCTCAGTCCTTTACGTTTAAGAACCAGCCTCCTTGGCGTCCTAACAACTCGAGGGTGGCATTAGTCAGCTTGGCTGGTGGTGAGGTTGCAAGGTAGGACACTGGCAAGTGAGTTTTGACGTCAGAGCTTGGGAGTGGAGCAGGCGGGGCTCCACCTGCTGTGCGCCTGGAGTGTTCCCCACACCCCAAACAACCAAGCTACCCCACAGCTCCTCTCAGCTGTTTACCAAGGGCAGGGCACAATGTGTTCCTGCTGCTGCTGTCCCTCCCCTGTTCCAGGACTTCCTCTTCCTGGCTCCACCACATCCCCAGAGAGGAATAAAGACGAGGGGCAAGAGGAGGCGTAGAAAAATGCAAGGGGCCATATGGTGTTTGCCTCATATCGGTCTAGGGGCTGACACTCTTCCATTTTTAGTGTCAATGGCAGGAGAAAGGTGGGGAGGCATGATGAGCAGAGAGTCTTGCTAGGTCCATGAAAGCACAGTGACCCTAATGCCCCTTCCTTCCTTATTAACCTCCTTCCCATGGTTTAGGAGTTGCCCAAAGGGAGCGGGCAGGGACTGAAGACTTAAGGAGCCATCTGAAGGAAAAAGGATGGCCCTTAGGGTCTTACATTCATGGAAGCCTCTCTGCCCCCTAGGAAGCCCTACAGGTTTAGGAAGGACTGAAGGTGACCATTTCTTTTTCTGGGCGGCGGCGCTGTCAAGTTGCTTTATGACCACAGTGGGTCAGCACCCCTCTCTCACCATGAGAGTGTAACCCGAGGAAATGAGGTCACCAGTTGGATCAACATCGTTCCAACCCCGGCCTGTGGTTATCAGTGACATAAGACGCTTATTCTGGCCTGGGCCCATGGGGAGGCAGGCCTGTTTGTTTGGGCGGTTGGGTTCCAACCTGGGCTTTGGACAGACTGGTGATTATCCTTGGGAAAGCGGCCCCACAGGATGTTCTGAGACCATTTTCAGGGCGGCAGGCCCCTCCTCTGAGAAGGTGGCCGCAGAATGTTCCAGCCTTTGACTGCTCAGTCTTCAGATGGCTCTTAATTAGTAACCTGATGAGGATTTATAATAATAAAACGTAGCTACTAGAACTCTCCCCTGATAATTTATAGTGTAATATACCTTATGGTACTCTCCGGTTGTGATTTACCATGAAGTGACCCCATGATGAGTTAGCATGCCTGAGTTAGCGGCCCAGGGCGTAGCTTGGTGGTAGAATACTTACCTGGCATACACAAAGCCTGGGCTCAATCCCAGCACACAGAACAAAAAAAAACCCCAAAATGCCTAGGTTAGCATTTTATAATGATTATCTCATTTAATTGTCACAGCCCCCTAGGGTAGCTATTACTGTTAGCTCCACTTGAAAGCTGGGGAAAGTGAGGCACCACACAGCTAAAAGCCCGTGAGCTCAGTGGGTGGAGGGGCCAGAGCCAAACCCCGGTCTGCTGCAGCTCAAGCCAAGCCTCAGCCTCCACCCTCCCATTCTGCCATCTGGTCTGAGCAGGTGGGAGCTGGTGCTTTTGGATCAGCATGGCTGACTAGAGGACGTAGGTGCGCCCTTTGGGAGTGAGGTACCCAAGCAGACACGTGGAACCCAGGAAGTGGAAGCTCGGAGAATTACCTTGAATTGTGTCCTTACACGTGTCTGTCCCGTAGCGGGCCCGTAGTTTAACCAAGGGGGGAGCTCCCTCTGAGTCCAGGTCACCTGTTCTGAGCCTGGACTGTGGGGCGGGGCTGGGTGCACAGCCAGGAGGTCACACTGAAGGAACACTGAAGACCTTGCTCTTAGCAGTGGCAGGCTTGATGGCTACTGAGCAGGGAATGACAGATGTAAGCCTCAGAAAGATCAGCTGTTTCGAAAGTAGCTTTGGGGCAGGACAACCGGAAGGCCCAGGTCCCGGGTGGGGAGTTGGTGATGAACTGAGGCAGAGGGGCTGAGGGCCGTGGGACCAGACTTTGGAGCAGGGGCTGGGGACTGGGTGGCTAGCTGGCCAGAGCCGCTTTGTAGACAGCTGCTGTGTAGGTAATAGATGTACTTGCTGTACTTGCTGTACTTTCTGGAGGGTCAGGGTTTAAAAGCCAGGCCCAGAGCGCTTGCTGGCGGGACTGACAGCACCCCCCTCCCCGGCCCATGCTGTGGCCTGGCCACGGCTGCCGCAGTGTAACTTTCCATTCCATCACATCATGAAGCATGGAGGTCAGCAACTTTGGGCAGGAATCCTAACTATTCAAGTGCTGTTCTAAAAGCAAATAAAATCGTTTTCCATAGATGTCATTGGCCTCACATCTCGGCCTAGAATTTCAAGGCCCTCAGCTACATTCCACCTACATTCCCCACCCTTACCTCCCCAGCCCCTTTCTTCCCCTGTCCCTATAAGGCCAACTCTTCCCGACCTCCTCCCCGTGCACTCAGGCCTCACAGGCGCCATCTGGCGTCCCCCGCCTGGAATTTGCCCCCTACTCCTCTGTTAGTGCACACCCTCCCGCCTCCTGACCCAGAACTCCCTCCTGTGTTCCTGTTCCCCTGCACAGCAGCTGTGCACATGCACCCTGCAGGGGCTTAGAGAGTGCTCGTCCTGGTGGACGAGTGAGGCGCTGCCACCTACCAGGCGTGGCAAGTGGATGTAATGAAGGAACGTTTTTGGGGTCCCCTGAGAGTCTTCATGCTCTGCAGGCGCTGGGGCCAGGGGGTGGGCGCCTCTGAAGATTATCAGCAAGTACAGTCACACCTGCATCACAGGTGTGTCTCAGGCCACATGACTGTCCGCTCTCCCTGTCTCTGTCCCATCCAGACAGCGTAATGCATTGGGAAGGCTGAGACCTGGGCCCGGGGCCTCTGGGCTCAACCCTGTGTCTGCCCCTTCCCAGCTCCGTCATCTTGGCCCACCATTTATCCTCCTCTGAACTCCGTTTCCTCCATGTGGAAAGCAGTCGAACCCCATCCAGCACTGGCTTGCTGTACGTATAAAAGGAGATAAGACGCCACATGTGAGCCAAGCATGGTGGTGCACACCAGTAATCCCAGCATCCTGAGAGGCTGAGGCAGGAAGATCACAGGTTGGAGCCCAGCCTTGGCAACTTATCAACTTAGTGAGACCTGATGTAAAGGTATAAAATAAAATAAAAATAAAAGGGCTAGGATGTAGTTCAGTGCTAATAAGGCCCTGGGTTCAATTCCTAACACTGCGCAAAAGAAGAAAAGAAAAGATGCCACCTGTGAAAGTCCCAGCATTGTCCCTGGCATGAGATAGGTGCACAGAACTGAGATGTCTCCCAGCTTTATGGGAGCCTTTAGAATATACCAGGTACGGCTGTGCCAAACGCCTTCCACACATTAATATATTTGATCTCCACCATGATACTGTGAGGTGGATACTGTTAGCATCCCTATTGCTTTAACCTCATTGAATATTGATGTTGGTAATAATGATTTTAAAAAACAGTGGATATAGATTGAGCTCTAACCATTGACTAGGGCTATGCTCAGCATTTCTCTTGCTCTCATTTAACCTTTGCAGTAGCCCCAGTAGAGGCACAGTCGACCCCTGGTACCTTTGGGCATTGGGTCTGGGACCTTCACCCCTGGGCACCAAAATCTTCTGAGGCTTGCGTCTTGCATCCCTTGTATATAATAGCCTAGTATTTTCACATAACCCGTGGACATCCTCCCATATACTTTAAATCTTCTCTAGGCGCCTTATGCCACTTCATACAGTATAAGTGCTCTAGTCATTATACTGCTTCATTTGGGGAATAATGATTTTTAGAAGCCTGTACATGTCCAGTACTGACTCAATTTCTTTTATCAAATATTTCTGATCTATAATTGATTGAACCCAAGGATATAAAATCTGCAGTCAAATGCTCTACCCCTGAGCTACACACCCTAAGGATGTAAAATCTACGGATATAGAGGATCAGCTGTACTGTTGTGGTCGCATTTATACCTGGGCAAATTGAGGCTGGTGAGGGCAGAGTCCCTTATCCAACATCAGTCAGCCGGGAGGTGTCTGAGCCAAGATTTGAACTCTGGTGGCTTGGATTTTACTCTCTTTACAAAGAGCCTGCGGTAATAGGTCCCTGAGAGAAAAATATAGGATGTGAGGTTGGTATCTCTCAAAACAATCCTGTGTAGCAGCTAGAATTCTTATCCTTAATTTCCTCTTTCTTCATCTTTTCCTCTCTCCCTTCTTCCCTTTCTGCTGTATTTTCTTTCCTCCTTTTTAGTGAGGTATGTGTAACTTACATAGAGCAAAAGGTGAGGCTTGGTGAGCTTTCCTGTTTGTACCCAAGTAGCCACCCTCTCGTCAAGACGTGATGCATTGCCACCACCTGGAAGGGTCCCTTGCACCGGCCCCACCTCCAGTCAGTAACCCCACCACCACTACCACTGTTCTAACTTCAATTACCATCGATTAATTTTGCCTATTTTTAAACTTCATCGAAAGCTTCTCTAGTTGTTCAGATGAGGAAACCGAGGCTCAGAGAGATGAAGCAGTTTGCCCCAGGAACCCTTGCTTCTAGGTGGCAGAGCACAGAGGTAAGCTCGCCTCTGTCAGACACTCCTGCAAGGGTCTTCTCCTTGCCCGTGTAGGTGTCAGGTCTTTCAGAATCCCCAGACCACAGGGATGTCATAAAAAGCATTTATTTTTCTTCTAGGTGGGCTGATTTCTGGCCTTTTAAAATCAGTGCAGTTCCAGCTGTAAGGCCGGCTAGCCTTGGCAGGCCCCTGAGGAGAGGTGGCTGTGGGCAGCAGGCCTGTGGCCTGGCTGGGGGCAACAGGAAGCCAGCAGGCCTGGAACATTCGCCTTGGACATGGAAGGCAGCCGTAGTGACCTCATCGGGTGGTACAGGTGATTGAACCATGTTCATCCCGCAGCCTGGGGCCCCCCAGGAAGGAGCCTGGGAACGGCCAGTTCGGCCTTATATAACCAGACTGTCCCGGGCCCGGGGCCGAAGCAGGCCGGCACCTCAGTGTCTTGGTTCTGGGTGGCCCTTTGGCCCAGGGCAGCCAGCTGCTCTGGTTATTCTGGTTGGGCGGACAGGGACCTGTGCCCGGGTGAGGCCTCCTGAGGCCGCGCCGATGAGCTCACCGTGGCGCCGCACCTGGGATTCTTGCTTGTGGCTGAGGTCACCTCCCAGGATTGCCAGGGAATGACATCATCCCACAATCCCACAGCGATGCACTGAGGCCCAGGCTGGCCAGGTGGGAAAGGTGAGTAGCTTCAAGGAAGAGCCTCACTTGGCTGAGAAGGGAAGCTGGGGCTCTCCCTTGGTGACCATTTTGTTAATCACCCAGAAATCTCATTACTCACCTCCCTCTGGAGTTGTGAGCACGGCTGGGGTAGAATTTGGGTGCTGAAGGCTAAGGAGAGGCATTTGTCTGGCTGTCAGGGTGTCCCTCCTCCTCTGACTTAGCCCTCCTGGCTTACCCCTCACCGCCAGAGTTTGTTCTTTGCGTTCTGTCCGATACCGGCTGGTACTATGAACACTTCCAAGCGTACACCCGTGTCTGCTATCCCCACATCCTTTGGCCTCCAGGGACCAGGGCCCTTCTCATTTTCTCCCTTGATTCTCACTGCTGAGGAGAAGAAAAGAGACCGTGTAAGCTGTAGAAAACCTGGGGCTCATCTCTGATGGCTCAGCCATTTCCTGCTATGTGATCTTGAGCATGGGACACACCATCTCTGAATCTCGGTTTCCTGGTTTTAAAATGGGGATTAAGGCATTTCACAGGAGCAGATGGGATGACATGAATGCACATTATTGGCTTCCCCGGTTGCCCCTAGCACTGTCCCCTTCAGCTGCCTGCTAGGCCAGGCCTTTGGACGTGGCTCCCCCTCCCTGCAGGTAGTTCTCTGAGGGTCACCAGCAGGTTCACACAGGGCTGTTTGGTAGCCACTTGGCCACTCCTCAGTAACATCTCTGAGGTGCCCCAAGCTCAGCATCACCTCTAGAACTCGGTGTCTCTCTTCCCACCTCCCCTCCAGTTCTACTTCACTTCCAGGGGCTGCCGGCCCAGAGCAGCCATCTCTCTGATGCCACCTTCCGCCCGCCTCCACAGGACATCCTGCTTCCCCACCTCCTCTCCACCGCCCCTGCCTGTGAGGCTGCAGCCTCCATGTCACATGGTAGCCCCCTTAGCAGACTTTGGGCAGCCAGAGGGAACTCATTAAAGGGCAAGCCTCACCATGTGGCTGTGCTCAGCATCAAGGCTAAAGGCCACAGCCTCTGAGCTGCCTAGCTGGTCCTGCCCTCTCTCCAGCTGTGTCACACACCATGCTTCCTTCTACTTTTAGGCTGCAGCCGCAGTGACCTTCATGTAGCTCCCCAAATGGGTCCGCCCCTCTCGGGTTCCAGACCTCTGCCCATGCTGTTAGGACCTTCCCTCCACTGTGCTGGGACCACACTTGCTTATCCTCCAGACTTAACCCACGTCTCAGAGAAACCTTCCCAGCCAGCTCTTCCCAAAGGACCGTCACCCTGTCATCCCTCTCAGGGCACCCTGCAGCACTAATCATGGTTGGTGGCAACATATTTATTTAGGAGATAAGTAGTATCTGGTTCTTGCATTTGTGAGTTGATTAGAAGCACAGACCATGTTTGTGTGGTTTATGGCCATTTCTGGTACCTGACAGGTAGTAGGTACCCAAAGAAGTGTTGAATAAATGTGTGATGCTAACAGATCCTGACACTGTGCCACTGTCCTAACTGGCCATTATAGGGGGCAGAATGATGATCCTCTGTCACATACTACCTGTGTGATAATTTGTTATAGCAGCCACAGGAAGCTCATACAGCTGTCCAGTCACGTTGCTTAACCTTGGATCCTCCCCTAGGACTTTGTAAAGATAGTCTGTAAAGATAGACTTCCTGACTTCCCTGCTGGGTGGGAGAGGCTCCCAAGAAAAGAGGCAGTAGGTACTGTGTGCCTGCTGGTACCAGGGCCTGAGCCCTAGTAAGACCCCCATTTCTCATTTTAATGTTCAAACCGCCCCAATAGTAATGAGCAATATTGTTGCTGTTTAACAAATGAGCTCATAGAGGTGAGCAGAGAGAGTGCCAAAGCCAGAATTTGAAGCTGACTCTTTCTCCAAAAGATGTGCTCTTACCCCACAGCTACCTCCTCCCACCTGAGCATTGGCCTCTTTGCATTTCCAGAGCATGCCCAAGCAAGGAGTCCTGCTCCCCTGAGCCTGCATGTGTGCAGGCTTTACTGACGGACACCTGGGTCGTCCGTCCTGTGGCCAGCAAACGAGGTGGTCCCTGGCTGTCCTCTGTGGCGAGGATCAGTACCTCATCTCAGTAAAGGCTTCTGTGCTTGTTTCTCCCTCAGTGTGAACGAGCTCTACGTTGATGACCCAGATAAGGACAGCGGGGGCAAAATTGACGTCAGTCTGAACATCAGTTTACCCAATTTGCACTGCGAACGTGAGTATTCCAAACAGCTGCTCCAGTGAGGCGCCTCCGCGGGACACATCTGTGTGTGAGCCGAGGCAAGACATCTGGGATAAGCAGACCGGAGGGCCAACTGCAAGGGAGTATGTGCTGCCCCTACTCTTCAGAGGTTTTCTGGAGTAACACACACACACATGCACAAACACAAATACACTCTACTCATAAGGGTTACTTGTGCAGAGTAGTCACATTGGTACAGGGAAGGGAAGCCTCTTGGGTCCTGTTTCTCAGGAGCAGAACCTGAGATTCTCGTGCATGTGGCTTATTGAGAGGAGGAAGCCATAAGGGAGGGAGGGATGCAGGACAGAAAGATGAGCCAGGTGTGTGCTCAGCTGAAGCCCAGTCACAGTAGATTTTCCCACTTAGTAGGACTGGGACTGGGCTGCTAATGTCCTTATCATTAGTAAATGGCTTCAGGGCAGTTTGCCTGGGAACAGTGGCAATCACATGACCTCCCAAGCAGTCAAGGCCAGGAGACTTCCCCTTAGCCCAGAGCGCTGTCTAGAGCAGGACACGGCTCTCAGTAGCCGACACCTGCCAGAGGTGAATCCGACCACTGTCCAAAAGGGCTGCAACTACATCTTTTCCAGGGCAGCATCAGGAAACTTCCTTCTTACGTCAACTCTATTTTTTGTTTGTTTATTTTAATCAAGACAATAAGTTGCTTCTATAAAATAAAACACAGTCTGATTTGGAGTCGGATTCTGGCTCTTTTGCTTACAAAAACTGGGACTTTGGCTAAGGTGATTTAAGTTTCCTCCTCTGCGAAACAAGCTTGCCGTAGGAATGCCTGTTGCCTGAGATGTTGGGGGAGTCTGATGCGATGGGTCTTGACTTGTTGGAGCCCTCTCTGGGCCTGGGGTCCCAGCCATCTCTCTTCCTGCCTGATGCAGCCTCCTCTCCCCTTCCCCCCCCCTTCCTATTAAAGGGCACAGCCAAGGGCAGGACACTGTAAGGAAACATTCAGCCTTCATACTGTTTTTGGTCAAAATGACACCACATTTGAATCTGTTGTAGGCCCCAAGCCAGGGAATCTGTTGAAATAGGTCAGCTTTTTTTATTTTTATATATAAAAATTTTTTTTCTTCCTGTTTGAAAAGTAATTCATTTGGCAGCTTCTCCTTCAGGAGCCGATTGTGTCTCTGGAGTGAGGAAATTCTCAGGCTGGAGGACTGGGACCAACAGAGCAGGAAAGGGAAGGGACGTGGTTCCAGGTGGTGGCCTAGAATGGGGGCAGGAGTCCTCGGGCTGCTGTGGTGTTAGCCCCTCTGCCCTGCTCCCCACCAGGCCCTGCCTGCTCTACAGGGTGTACCGTGACCTGCGCCAGGCAGCTGACACCAGCACCATAGCTTTCTTCAGAAGAACCTCAGGGCTTGGGTGTGTAGCTCAGTGGTAGAGCACTTGCCTAGCATGCATAAGGTCCTGTGTTCAATCCCAAGTACCACCAAAAAAAATCTTCAAATTTCTGTCACAGACAAAAGTGCATGGTCATCATTGTACCTCAGAAAAACCAGAGACGCGCCCATAATTCCGCTGATGATGACAGTGTCTGTTAACAGGTTGACGTTGTTTTGTCCAGTTGGTCTTCCCTTTTGTGCATCTCTGAACATGGCTGAGATCGTGCTGCATATATAGTCTCATATCCTGCTTTTAAATACAATATTTTTATTACACAACTAATATAGGAATTTTTTTAAAAACACACATTCAGTCCTGGCCAGGCATGGTGGTACATGCCCCTAATCCCAGCACTCTGGGAGACTGAGGCAGGAGGATTGCAAGTTTGAGCCTAGACAGGGCAACTTAGTGACTTAGGGAGACCCTCTCTCAAAAAGACAACCAGCTAGGGATGTAACTCAGTGGGAAGTCTCTGGGTTCAGTCTTTAAAGGGGGGGGGGCGTGATTCAAAACATGCACACAAAATAAAGATACTCCTTTTCTATTCCCTTCCATTATGCCCCAGTGTGCCACCCTCCCCTAAGGAGGCCTTTGCTAACAACAGGGGCCCTTTTGCCCAGCTGCAGATCAAAAATTTTCATAGAGAAATACTAAATAATAACTATTGTCTGGTGTGGTGATGCACACCTGTAATCCCAGCACCGGGAGGCTGAGGCAGGAGGATCACCATGAGTTCAAGGCCAGCCTAAACCACATAGTGAGACCATTTCTCAAAAAAACAAAAACAGAGGTTGGGGATTTAGCTCAGTAGTAGACCACTTGTCTAGCAAACGCAAGGCCCTGAGTTCAATCCCTAGCACCCAAAAAACAAAACAAACAATAAATAAAATCTATCAGCATTGGCTTTCAGTTACCTGAGATAATCAAGTTATAAAGGCAAGAGTTTTGTTGTGGTTCACAGTTTTGGAGATTCCAGTCCATGACTAATTTGCCCCTTTGCTTCGGGCCTGTGGCAATACATCATGGTGGAGCAGGGCTGCTCACCTCACACCAGGGAAGTAATAGAGACAGAGGAAGCCCTTCCCCTTCAGGAGCTGGCGCCAGAAGACCATCCCCAGGTCCCAGCTCCTCCATGCTCCACCACTTCCAGATGGCACCAACCCAGGGAGCTTCAAATCCAAACTATAGAAGCTCGTCATGTCGCATTTGCATTCTGTTATGTACTGAGTCATCTGGAGATGGTTTAAGCGTACAGAGGGATGTGCATGGGTAACTGGGTTCTACTGCACCATTTATATAAGGGACTTGCACGTCTCCAGATTCTGGTATTGCTGGAGATCTGGAGCCCAATCCCTCATGGATACTGAGGGACAACTGTATCATGTTTGGCTTTTTCTTTCATATACATATCCTTAAGCTAGTATCTTGGAGCTATCCTTAAAATACTCATCGTGTTAGTGAATAATAACAGCAGCCACTTACTCATCCCTCACTCTTGACCAGGCCTGTCCTGAACGCTTGGCTTGTTGATGGGTTAAGGTGAGAGGTGTTCTAGCAGAGTGGCTGAAGGGTGGGGGCTCTGGAGCAAGATTCCCTGAGACCAGTCCAAGCTGTCACGTTTCTTGGCTGTGAGATCTCTGTGCCTCAGTTTCCCCACGTCAGCGGGGCTGATACCATCATCTTCCCCGCAAAGATGTTCAGAGGGTGTGTTCTTGCCTAACAGCATGTAGACGGGCATACACCCCATAGTAAGTGTTGCTTTAAGTTTCTGTGATCCTCACGAGAAGTCTGTGATAAGGGAAGACACGGAGGCGCAGAGAGGTTAGGGAACTTGCTGGTCAGTTAGCTGCTGCCCTGCCCTGAGCCTGCTCTCCACACACACAGAGTTGGCACATTCTCTACCTGCTGCATAGCATCAGATGGTAGCTATTCCAGGCTGTTGCCTGATGACAGACCGTTGGGTTGCTTCCACTTGTCCTGATTTCTAATAGGGCTGCTGGAAGCAGCCTCATGTGCACATCTGGACATGAGTGTGTGTCTGCAGGCCGGCAGCACTGAGCTCTGAGTCAAACAGGGACCTGCTTGTGTTTCTTTTAACTTTAGCGTTACGTGTCAGCGTTTCCAGCTTCTACGGAGCCGTGCCATCATCTGTAACAACTGCATCACAAGTCCTTCTATGGATGGCCTCACCCACTTACCCATGCCCATAGGACATGGATTGTACCGGCTTTCCCTTTTATGCCTGGCTGACTTTAACATCACTCCTAGCCATTCTTTCTCTGTATCGTAGCCTCCAGCAATAGTCAGTGGCAAAGGCTTTGTGTTACCTTTCCAGTGCTGGGACAAAATATCTGACACAAATTAAAGGAGAAAGATTTGTTTTAGGCTAACAGTTTCAGTCCATGGTCAGCTGGCTCCAAGGCAGAAACATCATGGCAGAAGGGTCCAGCAGAGGAAAGCTGCTCACTCATGGCAGCCAGGAGAGGGAGGCACAGAGAGGAAGGGGCCGGGGACCAGATACAGGCCCCGAGGTCACTCTCTCACGACCCACCCAGACACCCACAGTATGCTTTACTAATCCAGGCCTCTCGCAAGCCAAGCGAGTTGACATTAACCATCACTGGCATTTTGACTTTTCTCGGGGGGGGGGAGTGGGAGTATTTTGGGTGTTGCTTCCTCCTAGCCAAGCACCCAGTTTCTCCTCTCTCCAGTGACTTTCTCTGTGGCCTTGGCCCGCAGACTGCGAGCTGGGCGGCCGAGGGCCATCTTGTCATGGGAATGGGTGGAGGGGGGCTCTGTCTCTGAGGGGGAGGTAACTGCTCTCCTTGGCTCCCGCAGTGGTTGGGCTCGACATACAGGATGAGATGGGCAGGCACGAGGTGGGCCACATCGACAACTCGATGAAGATTCCCCTGAACAATGGCGCAGGCTGCCGCTTCGAGGGCCAATTCAGCATCAATAAGGTAGGGAGACCCTGCCCGCACCCCTCGTATCTGCTCTCCATTGCCCTGTCCCCTCCCTCCCTACTGGTGGAACTCAGTGCCCCTTCTGACCCCAGCAGAGCCTGGAGCAAGCTGATGGTCAGTGTCCAGCGCCTGGCAGTTCCCGCTGAGGTTTTAAGCCCCTGTCAGTGGTTCAGAAGGGGACTGCTGTTTTCCCAGTGAGGGAGACAGTGGGTGTGAGAAGCCCTTAGTATTTTTAGCCTGGAGCCCTCTTCCTCTTCTTAACTAAGCAATGCCCAGCAGGTCACTTGACCCAGATTTTTACAACTTTAAGGTGACTATGTGATGGTGCTACTAATAGAGTGTACCATCCACTTTGCAATTTTGTGAGGATGAAATCACCCAATACACATTCACTTGTGCAGAAAGTTTTATTGAGCACCTGCTATGTTCGAGTTGGTTCCAGGCTCAAAGGCACTACAGTGAACCAATGGGCAGAGTTCTGAGGCTGGTAGGGATTATGTTCCGAGTGGAAGGAGACAAGTGGTCTACAAATGAAAAAGCACTGCAGCGGGTGCCGAGTGCTGGGACGAAGAATAAAGTCAGGGAGAAGTGAGGTGGGGTGGGTTTGAATGTGCCTCGTCAGCATCAAAGGACCACTCAGGGACTGCTGTTGTTTGTCTGAGGACCAGGAGCTTCTGCTCCTAGGTCAGGGGTGGGGATACAGCACGTTTGGGAGGGTGAGGAACCTGGTGGACGCCAGTGGGGCCAGCAGGACACGCCTGCGCTCTGCTCAGCCCAGCGTGATCACAGCAGACAACCCTGTGGCAGCAGCATTTTAAAGAGTGCTGACACCCAGAGAGGTTCAGTATCTCGCCCAGCATCACACAGCTATCCCAACAGAGTTTAGCCTCCTCGTCCAGGCATGAGCCACTGGCTGCTCCTGGCTTCTGCTCGCCCTCTTGCAGCCTTTGCTTAGGACGCCCTTCTGCAAACCCTGTTCCCTGAAACCAGAGGCTGCAAACTCCCTGGCCACGTCTGGCCCGAAGACAGGCTGTCTTTGTTCTGGCCGGCATTCAAACACATCAGAGCTAGCACTTTTCTGTGCTCTTAAAAGCCAGAGGTCCAAGCCACACCAGAGCCATGTTCCCACTAGTGACAACAACCTGGCACAGGCCTGTGCTGCCATGATCCCTGGTGGGTGCCCAGAAGGCTGGCACTTATCCTTCATGGGCTCAGGGCTCACTAAGTGCTGAAGCGGAAGGCACAGGGCCCTCTTAGATTTTGGTTTTGGTTTTGGTTTTGATGTTTTGGTTTTTTGGTTTTTTGAGACAGGGTCTCATTATGTAGCACAGGATGGCCTTGAACTCATGGTGATTCTCCTGCCTCAGCCTCCCAAGTGCTAGGACTACAGGCATGCGCCAGCACACCTGGACCTCTTAGGTTTCGACTGGAGTGGAGAAAATGTCATTTCTGCTGCATTTTATGGATGAAACAGTGTCGTACCCCAGCCAGCCCAGGTTCCGGTGGGGAGAGGACAATCTGAGGGCAGGGATGCTGGGAGGCATGGTTCCCAGGGCTTTTTCTGCAGCTCAGCCAGCACACAGCATCCTTGTTGTGCCCCTGATTTGGATTTGGGAAGCTGTCTGAGCATTTTAAGCAGGGAAGGAATGTGGTTAGATCTATGCTTTAGAGCTATGCTATCTAATAAATAGCCACTGGCCACGTAAGACGTTGAAACTTAATTTAAAATCAAGTAAAATGACCCTCAGTCTCACTAGCCACATTTCAAGTGCTCAGTAGTTGCATGTGGCTGTCATTAGGTGGTCTGTGGGTACTTCTTTCAATGTCTCTTCTACAGTGGCCAGTGTAGATATGTGTCAGTGGCCAGGTCATCTCTGCCCCAACCCCCAGGGGCCATGGAGCTCCCCCGCCCACTCCCCCTTGTTAGGGGCTCATGGCTTTGAGGAGCCACCCTCCCGGGTAAGGAATTAACAGTGACAGCATGCCGTGCTGACCAGGACGGTAGCTGCCCTCCTTATCTCCCAGCATCAGGAGTAGACATGTTCCCTGGCCTCTTTATCTGTCCATCAGGAAGTGACCAACGGCCAGATGTCAGGGTTCGTGTGTCTCCAGCTGCCCCGACAGACTGCATGGCGACCTCGCTTAATCACCCAGCCCCTCAGGAGGCGGGTGAAGGGGCAGGGGAGGAGGAGCCCTTGCTCCAGCTATATATTTTTAAAATCCATTGGAGACGCTTACGTAGGTTCCTCAGTCACAGGCGCTAAAAGTGTCGTCGTTGCCTTCTTCAGCCCAGCGTGTGCAGCATGAGTCAGCCACTGGCGAGGGGTTTGGAGCGGAGGGGGAGCGGCTCACTGAGTCACAGCCCTGTGGGCGGCTGCAGGTGGCAGGTGCTTGGGAGCCAGCCTGCTCTGCTCGCGTAATGCCCGGAGTGAGGCCCAGGCCCTGAACTCGATTCCGAACCGTACCTGGGGCCGTTCCACAGGAGTCCCCAGGCCACTGCAGGGAAACACTAGCCCGACACAAACATGCTGGGCGCCCATGCGTTTCTCACATCCGGGAGGGGCAGGCAACAGAGACTTTAGTGCTGCCAGCATCATGGGAAGGCTTTATAGTGAAAATGTATCCAGATATTATTTGTATCAGTGAAAATGGAGTCTTTTATATTTTGTTTTCTTGTGGTGCTGGAGACTTTGTATGCTAAGCTGGACTCTTCCACTGAGCTGCACTCCCTCCCAGCCTTGGAAATGGAGTTTAAAGAAAACTTTAAATGCAGTGGGCCTTGCCTCATGCCTTGCCTGTGGACGCGGTATTCCTCCACCTGAAGGGTCCTTCTCTGCTGCCTGATGACATATGTGGTCATCCCACAAGGCCAATCCAAGAACTGCCACCTGCTTTGCATGCATCACCTCCTTTAGTCTCCCTGCAGCCCTCTGTGGTGGTGGAGAGATGAAGGCACAGAGCGGCTGCTGCCCTTGCTGAGGCCTCCTAGCCAGGAAGTGGGGCTGGTTTTAAGCCTGAGCATGGAGCTCTTTCACAGGCTGTCAGATGCCCAAAGTGGGCCATGTGGTGCCTCGAGGGAGATCTTGCTGCACTGTCCTTCCTGCCACACCCTAGACCTAGCGGGCAGTCCCTCCTGACTCCTACCCATGGCACACTGGACAGTGGCTCACTGAGCCCAAGCCCGCGCCTGTCAGCTCGTGCCTCCCCATCGGCCTGCAGCTCAGCCCTGCTGGAGACCAGGTTGTTGCGGAAGCCTGTGGCTTTGGATGGAAGCAGACTCACTGACAAGATCTGCAGACTTTGGTGGCGGCCACACACTAGGCTGTGAGCCATAGTCCTTCCTCCAGTGCAGCTCATTCTGTCTCCGCTGAGCTGGAATAAGATAAACTCGGGGCTTTACAGTGTGGCATATGGGGTTGTGAGAAACAGCCCCACCTCCCTCTTGTGTTTCTTTGCTTCCTCCTGCCACCACTCCCCAGACCCTCTTCTGTTCAGGGCTCAATAATTTGGAACTCCTGTGGCCCTTGGTCATGCAGTTCCCTCTGCCCAGATGCCTTTCTCTGTCTTCCCGAGTCACATGGTCTTGTCCTCGGGGCCTTAGTACAAGGGTGTCCTTGGGGAGGAAGCCCTCCTTAAACATGCCTTGCACCCCTAGGAAAGCTGGGGCCCTTCTCCTGGCCCCGTGGTCTGCACAAACCTCGGGGCCAGTATGGGTCCCTCCGGGTCTCACTGTCTGTTCCAAGTCTGTGTCCCAGTGGGCCAGGTCCCCACCCCAGATCTGCACCTCCGGGAGGACTGGCTCAGTGACCTTGAGTCCAGGGCGCTGAGATTAAAGGGCATCCAGGCATCAGTGAGCGAGTGGAGCACATCCAGGAGTTCAAACTGCAGCTCTTGGCACGTGACCTTAGCAAGATTCTCCCCTGCTGTAAGCCTCAGTTTCCCATTCTGTATTGTGGAAATTATCAGGTTCTGGAGTCAAGGGACTGAATGCCCTTCATTCCTTCAGTAGCTATTTGCTGAGCACCTGCTACCAGTCAGGGTCTGGGCAGCACAGCAGGGAACAAATCCCTGCCGGCAGGGAGCTTACCTTCTAGTGGGAGGAGAGAGAACAAGGTAAGGATAAGGTGATGGCAGGGGATGATGAGTGGTGCTTTCACAGGTGGGGGGGTCGGAGTGTCCTTCAGACAGGCGGACAGTGGGCACCTCTCTGAGAGGTATCCTGAGCATAAACTAAGGGAGGGTGAGGGAGGGCCATGGGTAGGGGGTTCCAGCAGGGCATAGCAGGTCCAGGGTCCCTGAGGCGGGAGTGTGCTGGGCAGCACTCCCAGCATGGGAGGACGCCAGTGTGGGCGGAGGTGAGGACATAGGACAGCAGGCAGAGAGTATGGGGCAGGTGCGTGGCCAGTGGCCAGGCCACCACACATGAGGATATGGACTTAGACTCTGCAATAGTCAGCTTTTCTGTGGCTACAGTGGGCAGTGTATAAAGAACAAAGGTTTATTAGCTCAGTTTGCATCAGGCAACCCCATTGATTCGGCCCCTGAAAAGGACTCCATGGCAGAGGGCATCACAATGACAGGCAGGCATGCAAGAGGGATCACATGGTGAGACAAGAAGCCAGAGTGAGGGGGGCTGGTCTTGCTCTTTTTGTAACCCTCTTTTAAGCACTAACTGAGATCCTGGGCTGGGGATTTAGCTCAGTGGTAGAGCACTTGCCTAGAAAGCACAAGGCCCTGAGTTTGATCCCTGGCACCCCACACCACGAAAAGAAACTAACCAAGATCCCATGAGAGTGACATTAATTCCCTTCCAAGAGCAGAGCCCTCCAGTGACCTCCCCAGG